>VWZL01002912.1:159961-207857 GCA_013396915.1 Stercorarius parasiticus | reverse complement strand
AAATAAGCAACTTTCCCCTTTTCACAGTGTTCCAAGTTTATAAATCCCAAAGAATCCCCCTTCCCCCCCCGCCCACTTCATCTCACTTTTTTTTTTTTAATGCCACCATAAGGAGCAATAAGTTCTATTTCCCCACAGAGCAGAATATCTCAAACAGCATCTTATTATTTTGAAAAATAAGCCATTTATTTTGAAGACTCAAGGGAGGCCATTCTCTGAAGAACTTAACACAGATGCCAGCATTTTACCAGGCGTTTCATGAATTGAGCTCTTCTGCTCTGGCTCAGCCTGAAGTTACCCCATTTCAAGACCAAGCTTTCAATTAGCATAGAATCCACAACATCCTTAATGTTGTTGCTCCAGTGATTAGTAAAAAAAAAAATATATACTCAGCTTACTAATCAAACAAGATCCTGGTGTTCCAGCTGAGTTTGTTCCCTGCTGTCAATTCCAGCCGCAGGAGCTGAGGTTTCTCCAGGACGGCTTGTGTTTAAGTTCTCACAAGTTGGCTATACCCACCCAAAGGGGTGATGCCCACGTATTTCTCCCTCTACTCACCAAAACGTTTTCCATGTGAATATTCCAAAAAAAGCACTTTCCCCAGTTCCCAGCGGAGGGCAGTAGTGAGAACTTAAAAATCCGTTATTTCCCAAGGGAAAGGAAAAAAAACAAAACCCAAACAACCCAAAAGCAAAGCTTTGCTTTGAATTCAGCCCTGCTCAGCGAGACAATCTCAGGCTGACCAAAGCACAAAACATCTTCTGTACCTTTTAATTTGGTTCCTTCTCCACAGAAAGCAGCTCAGCCCAGCAGCACCTATGTCAGACAGAGAGACAAGACCTGGCATGAAAGAAAAACACCTGAAGAGGAGCCCCTTTGAAGATCCGTTTCAAACTCACGGGCATTACATAGTGTCATCAATGCTTTAGACAGAAAAGTCTAAATGAGACTTGTTTTCTAAACCATCGCATGCTCGGGATGTTCAGGCAGCTCCGGGTCAGGTTTTAATCCCCCAGAACCCATTCCAACTGGAAATAGAAAAAAGCCCACATGATATTCACCTTATTAAGTGGGCAACACAGATGATGCTCATTTCAATTAGCTGGGATGTATCCTTACAGAAATAAGTAAACCCTTTCTTCAGTGAAAGCAGTAAGTGTAGCTCATGAAATAACCTTTGCTGAAGGTGTATTCATTAGTGTTTAAAAGGCCATACAGCAGGTAGATGACATACCCTGTCTAGCATCAGTTTTCCTGCTTCTTTTTGTTACATGGATTCAGATTTTGGATCAAGTCTTTCCAACGCAGGCTGGAAACCAGACCGATTTCCAAGCAGAAAGTCAGAAGGGCTCATTGAGATTCCCATGCTAAAGCAAACTGCCCACATGGCAAATCATTCCTCTGTTTCACCAGCATTATTTTGCAAGTTTTCCATAATTTTTTGATGCTTTAGGGATGGAGACCTAGAACTACCACAAAAATCACACCATGGTAATGGCAGTAAAGTCTAAATTTTGTATTTGAACAAGAAGTGACGATCTCCTTTCCCTGAACCATCCTGTGCATTTAGAACCAGGTAGTAACCACTCAGAACCATTTCATAGTTATGAGAAAAAGGTAAAACTCACCTTGCGCTGTAATAAAGAGAAGTTTAACTTTAACTACCTACTTCAAAAATCACTAGCCAGAGATTCATTTGCCGTCTCCAGACTGGGGCTCAGCTTCAAAACAAGTGTAAGGATAATTATGTCCAGCTTTAATTACAGAGCTGGAAACCCGTGCTGACCGAGCCTTTGCTGGAACGCAACCCTTTTCGAAGCTGGGCAGTGGGGATCTCAAACAGAATCGACCAGCACACAAAATGTAAAGCTTACCGGGGACAGAGATGTGTAGAAGTGACCTGATTAAAAACTCTGACATGTCCCTTGTCTCTCCAAGAGAGTGAAATTCTCCACAAGAGAACTCAAATCCCTCCCACGATAACAGTTCGTTAGCAATTGAAGCCCAAAAGGAGACCAACGCATCCACAGAAGCAATTCCATTGCAGCCCCACGCTCTTATATTGCAAATATATATATATCTCTCTCTAAAAATTCCCAAATATGTTTCTCACTCTTTCAAAATTCATATTAGACACAAAAATACAACCTAGTTTGTTTGGTTTTGTTTTTAAAATATAGTTTTGGTAATGAAAGCATGAAGGATATTTTTAAGAAAAAACAAACCAGATTGATTTAGTGTGGGCTTTAAAACCATTCAGCTGAAACAATAGCGTCTGCTCTCTTATCACGATTTTTACAGCCCACATAGAAAATAAGTTACTTATTTTGAAGTTCAATGTGTACAAGAATGAATGCCACCTACATTTAGGACTTCCCATCCATAAATAAGGCAAATTCTATTTCTGTCCCCCTCCCAATTAACTGATGTCTGCCATTTCCATCTCCTTTCCTCTAGCCTTTATCGAAAGAAGAGCTGCAACACCAAATCACACCCCGCAGACTGAAGATTCCTTAAATTCTCACGTCAGAATTCACAAGTGTACCAACCATAGTATTTTAATTTAGTTGTTAGTATATACATTAACACTCAAAAGTGTGATAAAAAACAAAAGTAGTTTTTTTTTTTAATAAACAGCATGTGATACAGACCGCAAAGATAAATAAAAAGCAGACTTTTTACAGTTTCCCATGAACATGAACTACAATAAGTATCATAGGCCAAACTTTTGTTACTTGAGTAGCAGAGCAGAAGGGGAAAAAAAAGTTTTTTGTTTAAAAGAGTATTGCAAGACTATTCTCAGTATGACAACACATGCATCTTGCTGCATCTTAAATACTTTTTTGGCCCCTTATTACTAAAAATGTCTTGCTTTCTAACTACTTTACCACAGGACCTTTATTACAGAATGACAGACACATGGCAACACCCCCCCCCCACCCCCCCAATAGTGGTTATTTCCAAGATAATTGTCTCATTTTTTAAAGATAATTTATGCACTGGTGGGTGTTTATACTCTCCTTTGATGCAGAGATGTAACTGCTAATTAGCTTCAACAGAGTGACATATAAGCATCAAGAGATTACACCCTCCTGGGCTCTATTTATCCAAAATGCCCCCAAGACCCTGGGCTGCTGGAGGAAGAGCGCTGCCAGCAGGTGGAGGGAGATGAGCCTCCATCCCTCCCCTCTGCCCAGCACTGGGGAGGCCACACCTAGAGCCCTGGACCAGTGCTGGGCTCCCCAGTAAGAGCCACACATGGACATACTGGAATGGGTCCAGCAACAGGCCATGAAGATGATGGAGGGGACAGAGGGGAGGCCGAGAGAGCTGAGGTTGTGTAGGCTGGTGAGGAGAAAGCCCAAGGGGCATCTTGTCAACGTATATAAATACTTGATGGAAAGGAGTAAAGACGACAGGCAAGGCTTTCCTCGCGGCTGCCCACTGAAAGGACGTCAGGCAATGAAACAGAAGAAGTTTCATATAAACATTATGAAAAAAACTTTTGCTGTGGACTTTTCTTTCTTGGACAGACTCTAAACCCAACTGGACGATGTCCTGGGCAACCTGCTCTAGCTGACCCTGCAGCTGGACCAGACCATCTCCAGAGGTCTCTGCCAGCCTTAAGGATTCTCTGAAAGTTCTTGCAATTGCGGTACCAGCCGCAATGACAATACTTTCAAAATTTCAAGCCTGAGAATCCAGGACACCAGACTGTAGCCATACATATTTTAAATCCTTTTCTCCACCAGAGAAGTGGATTTTGACAGCATCCGTGGATATTCGCAGCTAAAACTTGCAGAGGTGTGAGTAGGTAAGGGGAAAGGATGATACGACCAGATGATGAATTACACATTTATCTTCACAAGAGAGGATGAAGAATTTGGACCACAGTGGCTGTAGAAAAGGAAGAAGAGGATTCATTTCTTTCTCCCTTCCTCTTCTTTCCCCTGCCCCAAATGATCCAGAAAGATGACTTTGGACAGCCTGGGGCAGTTGATAATTCAGGATACAGAACACTGTTAATAAAGACTGGGCATAGATTAAATGGACTCAAACCAAAGAAACAAACCAGAATGAGACTGCAGCTATGAATATCTGTGTTTTGGCTCTTATGGACTAACTAAAGTACAGCGGACATAAGGTTCTTAGGAAAAACAGCGTCTGCTTGAATTAGGCTTTCTGTAACTTCAGCAATACAATTAGGTCGGGTTTAACTGTGGTTAGTTTAATAGTGGAAGAAGTTCCTAACAAAATCGATGCAGTTACATGGAACTAAACGGTTCCTAAACCAGTTTAATAGCTACTGGGGAACCAGCACTAGATCTTCAGAAAAAGTCAAGATAGAGGAAGTTTGATTTTTGGCCTTTTTTATGCGGAAGGAATACTGCAGCACACAGAGAAGTGACAGTAAGGACACTTAAACTTAAGACACATTTCTGAAAATCAATAGGAACACTAGCTGCAAAGTCCAGGCAGAGCATTGCTTCAACTGATCTTCTCTTACAAATATTTTATGTTGTTCTTATGCTACAGGCATGTCCCCGTTTAGGGGAGAGCGAAGGGAAGAGGCAGGGACAGGAGGATCCATCTCCGGCCTAGAGTCAGGAGTGCTAACACAGGAAGACCTCATCCATTGAGGAGTCTATCCCATAAAGCTCAGAAATCAAGAACACTGTACTGCACATTAACAACAACTATTTTTCCTGAGTCTGGGTTCAACAAGTCTTTATACTATGAAAGAGTAGGTAGAGAAACCATTTAAGTGATCAAGCAAGAAGAATCCTGGAAGTCTCAAGAATGAAAGTAATTACAGACAAGATGACGGTTATCAATGGGAAACAGCTGAAAAGGCTAGTTAATAAAGACCATTTCAAAGTAAAATTGCCTAGTGTGTGATTGGGCTGCTAGTAAACATGCCTCTCACTAAGAGAGCAGCTTTCATACTGAATCATATGAATAAGTGATCTGGAGCTTTAATATACATACAGTCTAATTCTGATTTCATATGCTGTTGTAAAACCAGAGTGATTCTCATTAAATTAGTGTTATATCAAGCCAGAGTGGTTCTGATTAAATTAGTGTTATGTCAGCATAAAGTAAAATCAGAACTTCTCAAAGACGAGAGCACCTATAGATTTGGTTGGTGTATGCAGATAGAAAACTTCCATATCCAGTTTCCAGTTGGCTTCCCTTCATTAATACAGACGTGAAAAATAAAATAAAACAAACAAAAAAACCCCGAAACCCACATAAACTGGAGGGGTGGTGAGCTACACATCATTTTGGACAGATAGAGCCTCACTCTAAACTGAGACAACTTTCAGCACAAAAAAAAGATACAAATTCATTATTTGTATGAAACATGTATTGCAAAATTAAGTTGGGATTCAACAATCTGCAACAACATCCACAGCTATATAGTATTTAAAAAAAACCAACAAACAAACAAGTGTGGTTCTTCCATTCAAGTAAAACTAAAATAAGATAAAGAAACGTGGAAGTTTAAAAAAAAAAAAGTCTTAGAAGCAGCAAGTTACAATTCTTTCTGTAATACCACACCATTTTCATTAACTTGAAGCATTTTAAAGATGCCAAAGACACCAACAAAATCATAATTTCAAGTGGCTTTTTTGATAGTTGTTTTTTGAATGGGTCCAGCCCAGGTCTGCAACCTGTACAGACATGCAAAACAGGAGGAATTCACAATTATTATTAATAACAGACGCTGGAACATGCCAGTTTTAAAATGACAAAGCAAAGAAAATACCTTCAAATTGTCAACAAGCATGGGCTACTGACCACTAAAGGGCATTTAATATTTTACATAAAAAGGGAAGTTGGAAAAAAAACATCCAAAAAGAACCCTCCAAACCACCAAGAGCAGGGTCATCACATACAAAGTTCTCTATGAGCTTGGTAATTTCTATATTGCCCTTAATATGCAGGCTTCTATCTTCTCCACAAGATGCCAAACCACTAACAATTTTGGTTTTATTTAAATGTGGGTGTTTTTTAAAAAGAATTATACTGAAAGTCTGTTTCACCTATGAAAAAAACCTACTAACGCACCCCTTCAGGACAGAAAAGTGTGCGTATGTAAGTCAGTACAGGTGCTTTTTCTACTACCTTTAGGAAAGCAAAGAATGTATTTTTAAGGAAAACTAATCAGCAGCAGCCTGTTCTGTCATTAAATCAAACACAGTTTCACAGTTGAAGTTACCGTTTTTAAATTTGTGTTTCCCTAAATCACCATTTCCTAATGCTTCGTAATAAAACCCATGGCCCGACCCTGGGCCAGGATTTTTGTAGTCCTACTACAGAGTTTTGCTGGAAGAAGGTGGTTAGGTTCAATTCAAGCTCCAAATAAGTTACTTAGTGTTTTGTGCATCTGACTCTCAGAATAAAGGGAACACTTCCAAATCTCCAGGAGGTGGGAATAATAATAAAAATTAAAAAAAAATCCAAATTCCAAGCAATCTCTGTAAAAATCTAGAGCTGAGTTACAGGTGCTTTCACAGCCCGTAAGCAGATCTTATTTCTGATACTGAGGACATCCTCTCATTTACACCGATGTAAGTAAATAGTACCTCCACTATCTGCAGTGAAGTTACATCAGCGCAGAACTGGCATAACAGGATAACGTAATTAGGATTGAATGCTTTGAAGTTTAAAAAAGGATTCTATTTTTTTTCCCCCTGAAACACTGGCAGAATGTTTTTCAAATGCCCATCCTGGTTATTCTACGAACAACTGCCTAAAGCCCATCAGCTTCTACTTTTTTTTTCCTTTAAAGGCTATAATTATCCCAAATCATATTATGCCTGTGTCACTGTGAAGCTTCCTTTCTTTTACTATTTGATGTTCATGCACAGCATTTAGTTGCAGTAACTTTTGGAAACAGAGCCTGATTCCTCATACCTTTCTGTTTGTGCAAAAAGGGTGCAGAACACTGTACGCTTGAACTGAAAGACATGTATACGCGTATTTACAGAAGTCAATGGCTGGGAAGAGGCAAAGTACAAAAGAAATTGGGCTCATAACATCCAATTTGAGTTGATCTTTTCATCCAGGCTGGAAAAGGCTGACCATCTCTTAGATAAACGAGGTAAAGCATTGTTTCAATACCAGATAAATAAGGATAATATATAGCACCTAATGTGGCATTTGTGCAACAGTTTTACTCAGTTAAATTAAGAGTTAACAGCCAACAGGGTTTCAGATTTTGTGTACTAAATGTAAATTGAAACTAAGCCATGTTTTAAAAGAGCTAAACCATTAGAGCATGTTGACTGCAAAGTAATACATACAAATTTTGCTCTGGAAAGTATGACCAAGGTTAGCAAGAGTTAAAATATTCGTATGAACAAAAAGGAATATGTAACAGTCAATAAAAAAAAGAGTAATGGGAAGTCTATTGGACTACTCCAAAATATTTAGTAGAACTACGGAAATAAATCTTCACATTCCCCATACTATTCTTGGAACTTCTGTAGTTTTCACAAAAGCAGGTTTCCCCCCACGCCATCAAGTATCCGCGGGTGCAGTAACGACTGCAGGATCTTGACTATGAAAGTGTCTTGAAAGACCAAAGTCTTGGCTTTACCATCCCCGAAGTCTTTCATAACGTAATTGATTGCACATTTTAATATATTACAAATTTGCTAAATGAAGCCAACCACTCATTACCTCATCAGTACAGCCTGCACAAAGTACAGTTTATTTATATACTTATATTCTAATCTAACACCAGCTGTCAGCACATTTTATATTACATGTGGTATTGCACTTTTTGAGTGGCACCTCAGTGTGTGTTTGCAAGTGAAAGAGCTGAACCCCCAAAAGGCCCAGACCTTTGGGATTCACTCCAAGTGCTGCCAATCTAGCAAGTTTAAGATGTCAGAGTGAACATCACCCTCGTAATCACGGGCTTCACTAATTAAAAAAACCTGTTTAATAATCAGATAAACAGTCCTACCTGAAGTTGTGCATAAGGGCAATCTGAAATCCTCAGTACTCTGAACAGTTCCAAAAAGTGATGCCAATTTAATTGATTGCACGCATCGTAATTGTTAAGAGGACAACAACTAGATTTACAAATATATATTACACGCACACACACACAAAACAGACAAAGCTATAAAATGTTCGGTAACTCCACATGCTTTGAGTTAGCCAACGTATCTGCTGTATGCTGAACTGCTTATTATTGATCATATTGAAAAATCTAAATTGCTATTTCTGATGGATTTTTTACTGGATTAAACAGCCACTTCCAAAGGAGGAAGAAAGAGGAGAAATGGTGGACCCAACGATTGAGGGTTTACATGTACGTTCCTTGAATAGACAGCAAATCACTTCAGTAATGTGAAGAGTGATGCGCAAAATTATTTTTTTTTTTCTTTGAAGAGAGACTTAGGCCAAGTTCACCTCTGGCATTAGTGGGTGTATCTCCCACTACTTCAATGGTACTTGTGTCCTCTTTCACCAGGGTTGAATTTGGTCCTAGGAGTATATCTGGTCACCCTCAGTGACGTTAATGGAAACGGGAGTCTTGGACAGATAGAACTGGGCTGCAAAATTAAAAGAGTGAATATTGGACAAATCATGTAAATAAAGAATATATATTAATAATAGTTCCTATTATATAAATAGCCTTTATAAAAAAATAATCTTTCAATAATTTTAATAACTCACCTTTCTTTAGGTTCTGGAAAACATGTATGAAAAAAATCTATTCAGTTCAAGTTAGATTAAAGCAAACCTAAGATGAACACTACAACTCTCTGTTGCACGAAACCCAATTCTGACCATTCAGTTTCCAGGTTAGTCAGTTTTTGGGGATGATAGGGAGTTTCTCTGTGAAGGTATGAATTGCACCCCTAGAAATACTGAGCAGAAGAAACACCGCACTGAATGGGCCTATTTCCTACCGCTTTCAGAAACTGTGCAGATGACGGACCCAGAAATCAAAGGGTCATCTAAACCCCGTAAATGTTAATGCCTCTGAGCACATTTAAAAGGCACTGTCCTCTCACTATTGTTTTTAGATCTTTGACCTTAAAACTCCTTCCCTTCAAACTATGCTGCATTTAAATATTCGCTATCACTTGAATTCTTTCCACTCTTCTCAATCCAGCATAGCCTCTACCTGCTGTACCAGATGTAAGGTACTATGTGATGGACTAAGTTCATGCTAGCACTATTTTCTTTTTCCTTCTAATTTATCCTATCAAATGAAAAAAGGAAACATTCTTCCAAGTTTACCTTTTTGGGCTTAAGGCATAACATGAAGTTACACATCATACTAAAGCTTAATTTTTGAAGTGTACAATTTTAGTGCTATCTGAAACCCTGTTTTACATTATTTTTCGACAGTTGTCTGAACAGTTCATCTCTTTTCTTGCCATAAATTCTAATGTTGTTCGTGGTTTGTGCAATTCCTATGCAACCAGTCTTTGCTGCTAACGGGTATTAACAGTGCAGTACCCACAAAGCGGGCTATCAGTTCTTGTTTTCTTTGCTTTCATTTCAGTTCAAAGCATGTTGCTTTATTGTGTGGAAGATCCAGTCCATTTTCGTTGTCCAGCCACCATGGTGAGCATCATTCATTTGCTTCATGAAGTACTCAAGAGCTTCCTGCTCCGTTTTGTCCAATGCAAGGGTCTTTCGAATGTACGCAATATCATCAAAGGACTGCAGTTCTGGCATTCCTGAGCCAAGCATCATGGAGAAAAGATTTATGAAGAGATTGGCATGCTGACGAATTGCCAGATAAGCCTTATAACACATCTCTTGAAACCTGGAAGAAATAGGGGGGGAAAAAAAAAGCTCAGCTTACTTCTTCACCTACAAAACAGTTTTCAGGTAACTGGACAGTCGTCTAATAAGACCACTGTAACGTTGCCAAAAAAATACCCTCATCTCCCTACTTAGGTTATCTTCATTTCTGGAAGAATCAGCAGTGGTCAGGCTAACACAACAGCCAAACTGAAGACGGGTTTTCTAGCCTTAAACCTCATTTGCAATTCATGCAAGTATTCCACACAAGTTTATGGGAGTTCGCAGAGCCAATTTAGTCATTGCCACTGACATTTCCGATTTCAGAGCACATTTCCTGATATGCTGCGGCAAACAGCACTTTCCTGGTTATCATCAGAGATGAATTTCTCTCCTGTAGTTTTACGAGGGCACTACCTGTTGCTCCTTAGATACTCTGGAGAACACACTGAAGCCAGGGGCATTTGCTGTATCACAACATTGGGTGAGAAATGCCCATTTATGCTGAAAACAATAGCTTAGGTTAAGAAAAAAAAAGCAAAAAAGCTTCACTGCAGCATTCAGACAGACTGTAACTTTAAGCCTGTCTCCCCTCCCGCAACATAATGAAATTAAGATCAAAATTGAAACCTCTCAAAGACTGGATCTCTGGGAAGACAGATACTAGGAACGACTACAGCAACAGAATTTATTTATTATTACTATTTTAAAGTTCTCATTTCTTAGCAGGTTCTGCACAGTGTCACAAACTACACAGCCCAGCTGAAGAGCTGGTATCACTGCAGCTACAGGAGAGAGAAGTGTTGCTGAGAGACCAGCAAGGCTCTGATGCGCATTACACGTGACGTTTAAGAATTCTCAGTTTTTGCAATCCAAGAGGATTTTAAGTGTTAACTCAAAAAAATTTTCAGATATTTAAAAATTTATCTTTATGCTCATGCATGCTGATCCTGCAAAACTCAAGTGAGATTTCACGAACCAAAGGCCATGTAAGTGCTCAGGCCATGTAACCACTGATTTACAAGTGGTTGGTTAATTTTCAACTAAAGAATTAGAACATACCCACTGCAAACCAATTAAAACACCACTTTTCAATTAAGAAGACTTACTATTAAAGGTCACCAGCAGGCAAAGTGCGTTTTAGGTACAAAACACTATGGAAGTTCAACACTTAAAAGGGCTCACCTTTCGAACTCCCTTGTTTTGGTACATTCTTGGGCTCCTTTACTAATCACTATTAAAAAGTCTTGTGTTAAGACAAATGGCACACGTTCTCTTTTATAACCAAATTTTTTCTTCTTGTGATCGAGGAAGTGCCCAAAGTCAATGTGAAACAGCTTGGAAAGACAGAAAGGTATTTTAATATTAGGAATTGTTTAAATGATGTCATAGTAAAATTGATCATTTACTTATAGATCAGATGGATTTTTTTTAAAACAAACTCATGTCAAAGTGAGGGATGACATTAGGCTGTGTTTTTAGAAAAACATATCTTACTTGTCCATCATCTTTTACCATGATGTTACTATTGTGGCGATCACCAATGCCCAGTATAAAGGTAGCAACACAGTAGCCGGCACAAGAACGTGTAAATAAGTCAATAGCTGCATCATACCTATTGAAAACAAAAAAAAGGAGACATTTTCCTACCGGTATTCTAATAATACAAAAGTGCAGATTTTTTTCTCCCCCCCTTCCCATTAAGGAAGGGCCAACTTCTACTATCTTCTCTCAATGAAGCAGAATTCCTGGACTTTTTATCACTTTATCAAAGTAAGGAAGACATTCAGCATTCTCTGAAAACAGAAGTCCTTACAGTTAGATCACGTACCAGTAAACACGCTATTAAAGTGACTGTCCCTCTTTTGAAGGCCAGCAGTTCTCATTTTGATGAGCTACTGTTAAAATACAGACTTAAGCCATATCTTCATAGTTCTATCTCCAACTTTACCGCCGAGAAGTCACACAACCGAAGTAAGAAGAGCTACAAGCAGGAATACTAGGCAAATAAGGGCAGGGAAAAAAACCACCACAACCAAGAGCAGACGGACATAATTTCCCACTTGATGAACTTCAGTTCTCTTGAAGTTTCCATCAAAAAGAGCACACGAACAAGAAAAACAGGAAATCTCACATTTCTCCTTTGTTCTTGTCCTTGAGCCACTGATGCAATGTATGACTGTTAAACTGCAATGCTCCTTTTAAGCCTCCTTTACACTGAATCTGCATGATGGTATGAGAGCTCCGCACCACCTCGATGAGTCCCACGCAGTCACCAATGGACAAACAACCATAAGGCAACATCCTGAAAGACAAAGGGTTGGGTTTGGTTTTTTATTATTATTAAATTATTTTTTTGAACAGAGTTAAGTTTCAAGACAGAAAGCAACAGGCACTTTTGATAACCCTTATCAGGTAAGTGTCGTCTATTACTTCCTTTAGGATATGAAAATCTGTGTTAATGTTTTATAGGTGTATTACCATTAGTCTTGTGGAAAAGATGTACCAGGTATCAGTACAGTAACATGCCAGCCACTGTATCCACCAATGTCATGCTTCAGTTTTGTATCAGGACAAGACGTTAAGACAAAATTTTATTAACATGTTCTTGGAGGCTTTGGGGAATACAGTGGAACAACTCTTAAAAAGGCATTCAGCATGATTTACTGAGATCTGTTCAACTATATTCAAAGTGAAGCACTAGAGACAGAATCTAAGCATTCAGAAAACCAAAGTTAGGATTTCATGGGTTAGCGTAAACAAGTAACAGGCAATACTTTGTATGTAAAACCAGCACGGGACCTTCAAAATGAGTTTCTGAATAGTACCTGAACATATTACAAAACTGCATTCTGCAGAAGCTATTCTACCCACAGACTATCTAGAGGCGGAGAAGCTGCACGCGTCAGACCAGGCAATACCTACTTTGTGTACTGAAACGAAGATACCAACTACAAAGAGTCATTGGCTCAAGAGGGCTGCAAGTTTGGCAACTTGTTGAAAGCAAACCCTACAGATACCATCAGTAGACCAGAGTGTGGCTAGTGTGTGTTAGCTCCTGGCACGTAAATCCCTCCTACCCGCTTGAATGAGCCTTCAGTATTTTTCAAATACGATCTTATGTTTACAGAATCCAGTAGTTTAGCTAACTGAAGGTTACTAAAAAAAAATAGTAAAAATCGCTCTAACATGTACAAGCGTGCCTATTTATAGTATTTCATTGCTTCCATTGTCCCAAGGGTAATAAATCCCTAGTAACAAACCAATGCAAAAACCATTAAGAACAGTATTACTTGAGAACGACCTCTAATGCTTACCGAAGATCAAGACCCTGATTTTGCCAGATGTTTTCCATAATTCTAATTATCTGAAGTGTCAACATGTCCTGACGCAAGTCTGGAATAGTCAGTACACAGAGATTACAAATTTCGTAACACCAGAACACTTTGTTACATCTTAATTTACTTTTCTCCCAAAAAGTATATCTAAAGGAAATGAGGCTTGCAGAGTTTAGTCTAGGTTTTATTCTCTCAATACAGAAAAGCAGATTTTAAATAGTTGAGAATGAAGATAAATCTGTGGTGGCAATTTCAAAGCTGTTTAAAGATACACAATAAAAACATGACAACAGAGTTACAGATTACACATCTGTAATATCTTGAAGACATTTTCAAGTAAAAAACCCAAAGTACTAAATAGTATCATGTTCCACCACAACAGATCAAGCATCTTAGAACATACAAAATTTGTACATGACTGAGACAAATACTTATTTGTACATGCTTAATTTTCCAGAGATTATTTTTTAAAGTTTTTTTTTTAATATATGTATTTTATATGCTTAGAGAAAATACTGAACAGTAGGCTAGGAAAATAAACAGATACGTAGCTTTTGGATTACACTTATTTTTCCTTACCGTCTCCATTTTTAAAGATTATCTCATTGTTCTGAAATAACAATTCAGACATAATATCGGGGTTTTCCCAGTTCAACCACAAGGGCCTTTTTGCAGATGACATTATCCTGCACTCCTCAAGCCTATAAAAGAGATAAGATTTCTATGAAATAGGCACAATTTGATTGTCATACCCTGTTTCTGTACCACTACTAAGTTCTCCCTGTTTTCTTCAAACTCTTCGTACTAGTATCGAACTAAAGATGCATGAGTAACTGACAATCAACCTCTTTTACTTTCAGCTTCAAACTGGAATTTGTAAATGCAATATTAACCATTCGCTAAGCCCACCAGAAGAGCTGGCTAGGTTGTAAATTTTCCTTTGGCAGTGTGTGTTCCTTACAAACAGAGACGAGGATTGCAGACTGGGTAATACCTACTTTGTGTACATTTCCTTCCAAATGGAAAACACTCCCGTCACCTTAAAGGAACAGCTAACTGTCACATTGTTCTCTAATTTGTTAAACCATTAGACTGGAACTACTTCCTTCTTTATAAATTAGTCTGCTACAAATTTTATTCAGTTAACTTTGAAGATACTAACATTTAGTATGTTAAACATTTAACCTTAGCATTGCTAACGTTAACATTACTAAGCAGTTATATAAACATCTAGACAAATTTCAAAACTGAAGACAATACCGAAGATTTCCCAGTTGATGCGCAGGATTAAGAGGAGAGATAAAGCCTTGTAAAGCATCCATGAAATCTGGCCGTCTCATTTGTTCAACAAGAAACTTCATCTGTACCTGATAAATAACCACATTCAGGTTTTGAAAACACTAGTTACATGTAAATGAAGGTAAGTATCAGATTTTAGCTTTGGTTTTAAAGCATGCTTTTGCACAGTTCCAACATAAGCAACTCCGCTTAGCCACGTATCACACAAATTGAAACCCTTAACTTTAGTTTTGTTGCCTTAAGAGGTAGACAACAGCAATCCACACAGAAAATATTACAGCTTCTACGATAACATACTATCTACTGAAGTTAGCATTAATACTTTTCCAGTTAATCAATTTTAATTAATTTAATTAATTCCTGTGACTCAACAGCAATAGTTTTGGTATGTGGACAGCTTGTAATACCTTCTGGGTCTCATCTTTTTTTTCCTGCTTGAGAATATCTGTGAGGTTAATCAACTTCTCCATAGCCTCCACCTGCCTGCTCAGATGCTTTAGGTACATTCCACACGCTCGACAATAGGACTCCAGAAGTAAACCAAACCTCTGACTTACAGTTTTATTGTGCATTTCAGACCTACACAGAGAGGAAGAACAGTTATAGCTTAAAGACAAGACCACTTAGAGGTGCCAAAAAAGAAGCTATACTTGTAACATCTTCCTGATGGCTGCTTATGGATCCTTCTTTTCAGGTAAGTAACTTGTATTGACCTCTCACAACTCATCTCATTTTGACTGGATTGATTAGACTTCAGTACCTTTTACAACTAATTCAGCACAGAGTTTATAGGCTTTTCCCTCATTCTTTCTTGCTCCGTCCTGTCCTTTTCCACCCCTTGCCTTTATTCAAAATCCATGCTTCCTAGAAACTCTGCAGTAAGCCTCAAGCTTTCAATTCAAGTTCCAGGTTTCTTTGCTGAGACCAAAGCTAACCTGTTTCATTTTTGACTCCTATTTTCTCATTTAGCCAATCCCAGGCTGTGGCCCCTCTGCCTTCCTTGTTCTTACCTACTCTCAGTCTTTGCACAGTCCTAAAATACATCCCGTCAAACAAGCTGATCAGGCAACTTATTCCATTATCCTTGATGATTACCAAGGAAAATAGAAAACTGAAAGCACAACAAAGATTCCTTGCTTCTATTTCTGTGTCTGATCATACTGCCTTAGAACAGCATTTTTAGGTGAGACTTAGCTAGAATTCAGTATTACTGTAGGCTGATTTATGCTCAGCCTTCTCAATTACAAAAGTCCATTTTATACTTGGTAAGGAAGAACACTGAGATATTTTGGTTATCAAGCTCTATAAAGTCTTTAATAAGCATGCGTCAACAGTTATTTTTCGAAGCCTTATCTGGTCAAATTGGGTGGCTTTCTTTAGGCCTCAACTGTTTCTATAATTTTCTGGAAAAGACTGGTGAGGGATCTGGCATAAAAAATAAAGTTCCAACAGCAGAAATCTCTCCAAGTTGTAAACAGCTAACAGTATGGGAGGCTTCCAGCTGTCTTAGACTACCCTCCTTTTAGAAGTACAAGACTATGTATCTATTATTAACTAGCTTTTGAAACTGCTCGGGATGACTTCTATTAACAAACTATGCATTCAAGCTCTTAAAATAAAGTTTGTTTTATATTCGTTAAGTGGCAATATTTTCCTAAAAAAGGACATTTTGTATGCCAAGCCTTTAGACCAACTAATTATTTACAGCTAATAGGAGTCCCACCACCCCTTAGCATGATATTGAGCTTACTTTAAATGCCAAAAGAAGAAGTGTCCTATCCTTTGATTGGTCAGCGCCTTCTTGAGTAAAAATCGCACAAGCTGATTGTCTAAATACTGTTCATATTTCAGAACCTAGTTAAGGATAAAGAGAAAATAAAAAAAGTCAGCTGCAGTTAGTATTTCTACGAACAATATACAGATTAAAGGCAATTCAACAAAAAGCAATCTGTGTTCTGTGTTAAATTTTGTAGAACGACTGATCTTGGTATTAATACTTGCATGTGTTAGGATTTGAACGACATCTGCTAACAGTGCATTGGCTGCCTCTATTTCAGGAACTTACCATCTGATGCTTCCTTTACTGTTACCAAATATTTTAGCCTCAACTTGCTCAAAATTTTGAGAAGATGCTTCTGCTCATACTTTCCCATATGTCAGGACAGCTGAAATAGCTGCCTGTTCCAGTTGGTAGAACAGTTCTGCACCTCTGCAAAATCCTGGCATTTAATAACAAGCAAAAACACAGCACTACAGAAAGTGAACTACATTTCATATCCTCCTACTAATAATAATACGCAATGCAAACGGGTACTTTTGATGACCTCTTTTTCACATCATCTTAACTTTCACTGTATTTTAAGCCTCTGTGATTATTGAGCATACACAAGACACGAAGTATACCCAAACACGTTATATACCTGTACTAGCTGGATTAAGTACTGAGACAGTTTGTCGTCTGTCAAGTACTTCTCTAGACACCGAACTGCAAAAGCTCGCACCATTGGATCTGGATAATTACAGTCCAAAAGCTCCATTGCTTGCTCTGGCTTGATTGGAGGCCAATCTTTCACCAAACAGTACATCTGTGGACAAGAAGTCCAAGCACGTTACACATTTGCATTGATTAGGAAGAAGTTGGAACGCACAGCCGTTAGAAGGTATCATCAGACACAAACTGCATCCAAGTAGAAGCTGTTTACTCGCCAGTCCTCTCTCAATAAACAATTTGGCATTAGTTGCCAGCTGACTTTGTTATTTTATCCACTATAAAAAGAATGAAAACAAAACGTCACATTTAACCGTAATTGACAAATCAGCAACACAACAGGGATTCAAGTAATGCCACCAAGAGGAAATCTTAAGACTCAGACTGAGATAAAGGACCAGAACTATGGACCAGACTGATCAGTCAATTGTAGTGGCACCTTGAATCATCTAAGTTTTCATTCAATGCATCATGCACACATAACATGTTTTTAACTTCCAGAAGTTTTCTTTAAAATAGCATATCTTAAAGCTTCTTCAAAACTTAAAGCTAATTCAGTGCTCTACGTTACCTGCGCCACTTCATCTCTAGAATTCCATTTAACAGACAAAAGTAATTTGGGCAGAATTTCTGGAGTATTCACGCAATAGTGTCTGCGAAAGAGAAAAAAGCTGTATGTACAAAACGGCATTTTTGCTTTGATAACCATCTACTATGTCCCCTCAGTCTTGCACCTTTTTCTTCCTTTGTCAGCAGAATCCAATCAATACCATAAGGCGGTGTCAGGAACCATGCATGAAGGTAAGATCGCAGTAATGGGGAAAAACTAATTCAACAACTTCTTTTTCTCCATGGCCTTATGCACCAAGACATACAATGGAGAATGCTTTAAAAACCTTTTCTAAACGCCAAGCCCAACAATACAGAAGAAAGGGAGCAAAACCCAAGACAATCATGACAAATCTGGAGCAAATGGGATGAAGTTCGACTGTGCCAACAAACGGGTTTTTCTTTGGTTTGGTTTTTGTTTTTAAATACCTGTGGCTCCAGAGGAAGTCCTTCTCTTGCTCAGTGATTTCAGACAAAGGATCTCGTGTACATATGGCTCTCAGTTGCTCCTTGTCGCTTTCTCTTAATTCATTATCTCTCGCTATTCTGTTACTCTGCAGAGAGAGAAAGTGGTCCATTAACCCTCCACATATTTACTTCTGTTGTCATACAATATACATGAGTATTTTTACAGCATAGCAACACTTATAGCCTATGTCATGCAATACTATCTTCTTGTTTCATTTTCTTATAACTGAGGACTTACAATTTAAAAACAGACAGGGGAAAAACTATGCCTTTGATTTCTACAACTGCTTTTATTTAGTCACTACTGGGACAAGAAGAGGTACATTTCAACTAAATCAGCTGTGTAGAGAAATAGCAGCGGTTGACATCTGATGAACAACAGAATGCAGCACAAAATGAAACTGGTCATTTCTGTCTCCAGTTTTGAGACTGCTGAGAGCTGCCGAAAGGAGTGAAAAAGAATCAGAACTGAAAAAGCGGAGTATGGGGATGAAGCTAGGCAAATAAAAGGTAGAACACTGTAGGAAAGCCTGAGTAGCAAGATGACGGGAAAACATCAACCAGAATTAGCGTAATATATTCCCCAAAGCGCACGGAAAACAGAACTGGTACTTGCTGAAATTAATTTTAGCCATTTAATAGAACCAGCTTAGACCAATGGCAGAGGTATTGAAACTAGTACTACTTGATTTTTCACAGCTCACGTGCCAAGTTCAATTTTTCTCCTATACTCTCCATTTATTTCATTTAATGTTCTTTTGCAAAGCAACACATGAAATGATGCAGTTTCTGAGGTTTCAACTACAGAATCAATTGCACTGCAAATAAGAAATCTTAAGCAGCTTATAATATTGCCTTTAGTATAAAATACAACTGTAATAAACAAGTTTGACACTTAAAATGAAGCTATCCCAAAAATTCTGCAAGAGTTGAACAGTTACAGCGAACTCACATTTTCACACCTGTATGGTATCTACTACTACAAAAGAGAAAGATCAACTCTTTCCCAAGTTCGAATTGTTTAAGCTGTAGAACCATAGCGTTCGACCCCTTGTTCTCCTCCCTCCCTAGGCAAGTCCTACTGAGCACATTAAAGACTACAATAAGCAAGAATGAACTGAGCTTTGTCAGCCGGTTTTGTTAATGGAAGTTTTCAACAGGTTGAACTCGTACCTCGAAACAGAAATACCTACAGGTCTTTTACAGAAAGTCTTTGCAAGGCATCTAGCTTTAAAAAAAAAAAAAGCTGAAGAAAAGAACAATCTGAAGTTTCCAGGTAGGAGATCAATGCACCCTTTAAAAGGTGAAGTGGTGTGATTTCTAAGAATATGCACAAATACAGAAACAGTTGTTAGGTTATACCACAGGATATCTACTCCAGACTGAAAGTTTTCTACTTTACATGATTTATGTAACTGAAGATAAATGTATTCTCACAATAGGTTCACTACTATCACATGGGACAAGAATATACTGGTATGAATCAACCAACTCAGAGGATTTTTAGCACCTTGCCCTGTTAGTGTGCTAGTCTGAGATCTTAGTGCACCAACATATTTGGTTTTTTTATTACTGTTCTGAAGCACATGGACTGGACTTAGCAGTAGGGGGCAATTCTTCAGGACTACTCTCTATGTGGCACAGGAAAATTTCTAGAACACATTCTTAAATATTATGGTAACGGATAGAGTGCAAGTAGCAAAGCCAGAGTCATTCTATATGGAAATTAATGGATAAATGACTTTATAATCACCCTACTCCTGACATAAGATCAAATAGTTGATATTGAACAAGTGATTTACTGTACATATTCAACTTGATTCTGAAAAAGTCATCCTAAAGAGTAAGCGAAAGTCAAAAAAGTATAAAATGTACCTGCATAGTGGGTCAGAAAGATCATAGTTTAGGTCAAGCCCAGAAGGAAAATGCATTTATCCTGTTGCGGTCAACACCAAAAACGTGAAATTCTATGAATTGTGGGACAGTAAATTAGATTTAATATTTGAAAATTCTTTCATAATTGAGATATTAATGGACCTATAAATGATCTCTTATAAGTATGTATTAATTGATCTTAAATGCAGTGTAATGCATTTCAAGGTTAAACAAAAAAAAGTTATGTTCTTGGTATAACAAAAACATTTATATAGAAATCATACCTCAGTGACTGCTTTGCTGATTTTGACCATTTCAGACAAGCATTTTTTACCTCTTTCAGACGTGGCCAATGCTACACAGTAAACTAGTATCTGATTTTTGAATGAGTAACAACACATTGCCTTTTAACTCCCTAAATACAGTTAATATTACAAACAGCTATAAATACGCAGAGTATCTGAATATAGAAAGTTTGGCTTCAGACCTGAAGATACCACACATTAAAAGATAAAGGGGACAAATACAATACTAAGAGATAATAGTGATGTTCAAACTTAACAAGCATTTAATGAAATATGATTTAAGAAAGGATAAGTAATAAGAGGACTTTTGGCAGACAAGGAGGGTTGAAAAAAGTGGCATGAATAATGAGAAAGAGGGACTAAAGCACTGATAGTTTGTTTCCCTGTCAACTTAGTCATTGATGTAAACAGGCTTTCTCCATATTTAACCACTATGACCTTCTACGGTATTGCAAGGATTATCACAAAAAACAACAGACTAGAATCTGAGACTTCATCCTACCTCAGTTTGTTTTTTTTTTTTTTAATTATAAAGTGTAAGTTGATCATTACTTTGTCACTCAAGTAAGAGCTTATTAACCTCCCCATTTTCTATTTTTGCCTACAGATGGAACAAAACACTGAGTTGAGCATATATAAGCCCAGGTAACAGGCTGTGTTATAGCAAAGGAATGTTATTTACCAAGAGGCCAGCTGTCCTTAAGCACTCAAGAGCCCCGCAGCACTGCTCAGTCACAATACATATCATAAGCAGATATGCCACTGTATGATGGGCTTCTTGTAGAGTATTAAGAGAAATCAAATGCTTGCAAGCCTTTGTTTAGGAGATGTTGAGATGGGACTGTTATAAATATCACCAGAATTCCCAAACTGGAAGCTTACTGACACCTACGCACTGTTTGGCACAGTGAAACTTTCCACCCTGAGACTCTTCTTCCCACAGAGCACAAAGCTCTCTTGGGGAAAGTCTCAAGTTTTTGAACCAGCCTCCAGAGGAAAATGTAAAACATATCAACTAATGTCACAGCCTTCTCTTCAAATACATAGCATTTTTAGCTTTACTGCTTTTCTTTTTTTTCCTCCTTTCAATTATCCAAAATGCGCTTTTAAGAAGGCTCCAAACCTCAACAAAAAGCCAATTGTCAACGCACAGATTTTCTTCATGGAAGAGAGGAGATAAAGGACTACACTCACGTGTATGCCAATCAATTCCCTTAGAATTCCCTGTACTTATGGCCATATCTAACCCATTAAACAGCCAGTAAAGAGTTATAAGCACCTTTAGCTTACAGAGGAAAGCCTACCTGTAGACATGAAACTGCAACAAAATAAAAAAGTATCATTGTAGGAGAATCACAGCTTTTCAGAAGGTAAACTAAAGTAGTTTAGACATCTGAATTACCGATATAAAAATGTCAAAAAGGCCCTATCAGTTTGCACAGTGAGACAGTTTCTCTTTGAAGTGTTTTGGTTGGTCAGCGAAGCATTAGGTCAGCTTATTGGTAATGCAAAGAAACGGGAATATATTACTCATATTTGCTAGACACAAAACAAAAAATCCATTTCTTGCTTTTACAATAAATCAGTTCTCTTTATCACTAATGTACCGAGTAAAATAAATACTTTCGTATTTTAGTAGCTAATGTTGGAAGGGGAGTTTGCCTTACCAGCCCCGCATAGCTGTAGTTAAACCCCAGTTCACGGGATATAGTCCAATTGGCATGTTCTTCGATCACCGTCATATCTGGAAACTTTACAGGATTGCTAAACCAATCAAATTCCAGCTCTAAACATGGAGTTTCCTATATAAAAGGAATTTAAATTACTTTTTCTGTTGAACAATACCAATTATAATACCGCATATTTGGAAAATGTCCTCCTAAAGAGGAAACCGGCATGCAAATACTTACCTTATTTGGATTTGACCCAGTAACACCAATAGGATTCAACAAATCCTCCAGCCCATGAGGTACTGCCCAAAGATTCAAAGCCATTTTCCCAGATACAAGAGTGTCTGTGTAATCAAACATGTTTATATTTCCCCAAGCCAATGGACAGTGCTCCTTCAAGAGATTAAAAAAACGATATTTTCAGTGTCATCTATCAATTACTGCAGAGTGAGTCAGGAAAAATAACATTTCCACCCCAGAGCAAGCTCCTACATTCCCAGATTAGCTGAAAGCAGGTTGTGGAAGCTGTACTATATTTTTCTATGACTGACCGTCATAGCAGTTATTTTACAGAATGGTATCAAAACACTTGCAAACATATGCTTACATTTTCCCCATATCAAAATAACCCAAGATGATGGAGAGAGAGTTTTTTTGACAGACAGAGACTGTAGTGACAGGACAAAGGGCAACAGTTGTAAACTGAAAGAGAATAGGCTTAGATTGGACATAAGATTTTTTTTTTTTTTTTTTAAAATACGATAAGGGCGGTGAGCCCCTGGCCCAGGTTGCCCAGAGAAGCTGTGGCTGCCCCATCCCTGGAGGGGTTCAAGGCCAGGCTGGACGGAGCCTGGAGCAACCTGGGCTGGTGGGAGGTGTCCCTGCCCAGGGCAGGGGGGTGGAACTGGACGAGCTTTAAGGTCCCTTCCAACTCTAACCATTCTGTGATTCTATAAGATTTGTAAACCTGGTTGTAGGCAAAAAAAAAAAAATCTAGTACCTGTGACACACACTCGAACCCAGAACTGAACGATGCCAGTGGCTAGAATTAGATGCCATATGTAGATTTGTAAAAATTACTATTTGTGATCCAATATTTGTGTTAGATGCTAAAGTAGCACAAGTTTTCTTTACTATAAAAAACAACTCTAAATTCAAGTATAAATATTGCCCTTTTTTAACTATTAAAGTAACTTATGGGTTTAGAAACTTGAGTTTAATGGTACTTGCACCTCAAAAGACTAACAGTGATCTTTGTGTCTGGCAATACAGTATAGATACTATTTACAGCATTGAACGGATAAGCTTTTTTCCATGTTATTTAATTTCTGACCACAAAGAAGTGGTAGTCTGAATTAGATACAAGAAAAGAAACACACAAAACACAATTTTTATCAGATTCAGATCAAACATCGGACTAAGACTCTTTGTCAGGACAGCATTTAGCAAATATCTTCCCAAATTTGAGTTCAGTAGCTTTTGTTCGTTAGTGTATTAAAGCCATGAAGTATTTTACCTCCTTAGCACCCTTCCGGCCTTTAACAGAACAGATAGAAAGGCAGAGCCGAGCAGCACGTGGAAGATCAGGAATGTACATGTCATACAACAGCCATTCATTCCACCTGTAAGATTTCAAAAGCAGAATAAAACAAGGTGAAAGGAGAGCATGGAGACAACTGCATTCAAACAACAGCTATACTAAAAAGCATTTGGTATATTCCTACCTAAACTGTGTACGTGCGTAAAGAGTACCACCTTCTTACCAAAGAAGGGGCCTCCCACATGCATTTGACCACACCTACTCCTTCTGTGAACGGAAACTTCCCTGATTAGCCTTCTAGCACCAACACCGTTTCAAAAGTCACGCTACGTTCAATTCCTGCAAACTTAGTAGTAGGTTTGTTCACTTTCACTCTTGAAAACCTACTGACTGCAAGTGTCAGAGTAGGTATAACCTAAAGATAATGGATTTGCATATGTGCTACACTAATGTAAGGTTTATTGCGGAATATTTTTCACTTCAGGGAAAAAAAAAGAAAGTGGGAAAAAATGTGGCATAGCTTTCAGAACTCAACTGAATTTGAGCTGCTAGAAAATAAGAAGATAACTGCAAGATAGGAATATAACACAGAAATAACACACAAACATCCAAAGCAACATTCCTAATCCAGATATTATTCTATTTACCATAGTAATAAGAGAACAGATCGGTTCTACAGGAATACACGTTTTGTTTTCATGAACTTCATCTTTCAACTGGCAGAACTGAGCTTTTGAGGAGGAACTTCTGAACACGGCGTATTTTCCTAAGTGGATTGCCATGCTGAATTTTCTCAGTTGGAAGAGGCAGCAGCTTCCAAGGACAGCATTAAGTTTTCAATGTATCTTTAGCTACTAAAGGAGTTTTACAAAGAAGTACCTGCCCAAGCCCTTCTCTAAGAATGAATAAATTGGCAGATACGAAAAGTGAATTAAAGTTTATGTGTTCATTTCATATAATACAGGTCTGTGTGATTATATCCATGTTTTCAAGCCACAACCTTCACCAGTTTTCCAAAGAAGATTCTCTCTCTCAAACAGTTAAACTGTCACTTCAAGTGTAGCTACCTTTGGAGAAACTCAGAGGGAGAGGCTATTTTTCAATAGCTACATATATTATTAGGCTGCCTTATTATTACACTGTATCATATTAATAGAAAATGTCCAGACAAAAATATTAATACATTCTGAAGTTTTCAAAGTGCAGAAAACGCACGTCAAGAATGACTTCTGAACACATACTTTGCATCTTATCCTAGCAGATGCTGAAATTTCACACCTCATTAGTCAAAGTTACAGGCAGAAATTCAACATATTTTAGATACTTTTTCTCAATATGTTTACATATGCTAATACAAAGCTTCTTTCTGCACACTAACAGCACTTTTAAGTTCATGTGATTTATTTCTCCAGATAATATTCACGGTAGGTCAAATCTCTTGAAAATAATCAGCCCAGAGCTGGCAGTGACCTCCATGTTAGCAAATGACACCCATATCTCTCTGCACTCAGTGGTTCTGCTTTGGTAGGCACTACACAACATCACTGAAACAAATTTGCAGGTTACATTACACCCCACTGCCTCATGCCGACGGTGAAATCTGAACCTGCAACTGGAACACCTCCTGTTGATCCACAGTCAAAACCAGAGCTCAGCTGCCCAGAGTTATGCTGATTTCACAGTATTAATGGCTAATTATACTGGAGTTTGAGGCAACTGCAAATACAGATGTAAAACAAATCTGTTCAGTAAAGAAACTATACTGTTATATGCAATGAGACAAAATACTTGCATTTGAATTAAATTATTTCTATTTATAAACATAGGGTTAGGTAAAAATGTTCTTAAAAAAACTTAAGGCAATTGGACTTAAGGACTAAAAAAACTTAAGGAATTCCTGGCAGGCAGGACCTCTAGCTGAAAAATGGCTCAGTCAAGCCTTTACTCCTTCAGTGCTATCATTTATGATGCCCTGGTAGTCAGGTTCTCTATAGCCGTTCAAGTACTTGGCTTACCTGGGATTAGAACAAGGTACCCTTTGAGTATTCACATTGTCACACAAAGGTTCCCCTCCATGGTAGATACCTGTTCTAACATAAATCTGAAGACAATGGTAATATTAGTACTATCTTTGAAATGTTACTATAAACAAATTTTTTCACTGCTATCAACATATACTATGATTACAACATATTAACCCTTAATTTCCATCAAGTAAAAAGCAAAACCGAATCTGAAAACTAAACAGCCCCACCACACCCCAAGCCAAACTCATTCATGCTCTGCAAGGTGTGAAGCACAGTATATAAGCACAACCGCCTAGAAAAAAAATGGTTTGGTCTTTATTCTCATTAATTGCAAAACTAGTTCTTGAAAATACAATAATAAACTCGAAATGAACTCTAAAAAACCCTGGAATTTATTTTCAATTCTTCCTGTGCCAAGCTACAGTGAAAGAAAAGACTGAACAAATTCTGAGAAAGTTTGCCAGGGACTGAACCCTACCTGCCTTTTCTCCTTCATCTTCCTGTACCTCCCCTTTTAAAAACAAGGATAGCAGCACGCTATCCAGCATCCCCTCATCAAAAGTATGTCCCATTACTGCAATACATTTAGACATAATAATTATTTAGGATATAAGTAACAACATGGTGTTTGTTCTATCCATTACATACTCATCTGCAAACTGAGTTCTGCTCCTATCAGGCAGAATATATAGCTAAGTACCACAACTCATGCCTTTTAAGCAACACACAGAACTTTTGAGATGTTAAAACACTGCTGTGTTTTTTAGAATCGAGTGCTTAAATCTCAATAACAAAGTTGCCTAATTTTCTAACATGTTAAATAACACCTCTTTTCCAATGCAAACACAGAAGAGAAAACTCAAGGAAACCGTGAGCTGCTGAAAACCATATGTAACGGTCCTTGCCTTACCTTGTCAATGTCTCTAATGTTCACATTTACATAGGTTGCACAGAGAATTCTTATTCTGAGAGCACTATTTATAGTCCAGAGGGATTTGGCTGTAGCTTCGCCATTCATGTAGGGTGTAGCTGTAGAGATACGCCTGGAATAAGATGGCATTGTAAAGGTGTCCAGCGGTAGCTGGGTATACAGGCTTTCCTTAGCCATCAGCATCAGATTCGGCATGCGACCAAGCATTATACAGCTTCTTATGTACTGCAAGAAAACAAAACCAAAATTCAGTATGTTTTCAAAGCGTACACTCTTGGTAATCTATACCTAAAAACATTAAGGAAGATATAAAAGTAAAACCATATTTAAAGAGCTTATCATTGTCCCTGTATGTACACACTTTACAGCGTTTGTAGCTGTAACATCCAACAGTTTAAATATGTTGTTAGGTAGGATCGCACAGTAGTGCTTCATACAGATTTTGAGATACGAATAACGTCTACGACAGCGTGAGGTTGAACCGGAGACAGAGAACAGAGCTGACAAAATGACCAGTCAGGTTTCTTGTAGTGCTCCTTAGCTCCGGCGCCATGCAGCGCAAACAAAGCAGACTGTTGTGCTTCCAGATCTGAGCTGTTCCTGGAGGCAGTTTACCTGGTTGTGCCCAGCATGCTGCTGTACGCTGCCGTGCAGACCTGGCCCAGGCCACTCAGACTCCCGGTAACAGGCAGAAAGCACAAGAAAAATGGCAGACACGCTCGTTTTTGGTTCAGTTGTGCTTACTACCTTCAGCTCAGCACCAATTCCAGCAGACTCTGGCTGTAAGGCTGTACAGTGTCCGTTGAGGACTGAGTGCCGACAGCATTAATCTGGCAACCGTACCACAAAATACAACACAAAGACAGGTCCAGCCCTGGAGCGTAATTAGCAAGCTCTTTTGCGGCACAGTAAAGGCATACCAGATACTTCTGAAGAAACCACGCTAGATCAAATAGGTCTAGTGTTTGATCTCAAGATGACTGTGTAAAATTATTCATGTATGCCTGCACTTGTTCCCCAGCTCCCACAGAACAGAGCTGCTTTTCCGATTATTCAGGATCCCCCACCCCCCTTCTCTCCCCCATTGCTCTGGAGAGCAGATCGTCAACCATTTCAGATGAAGGAATGGAAGCTGTTTATTACAACAATACGTTCCTCAAAGAGGAAGCGGCAGCAGTCTGTCAGGAAATCTACAGGGTAACATTGTCGTCTGCTCCAGAGAGGGCTGCTCAGATGCTCTTCTGTCTCACACTCAGCACTAACAGAACTCGGGCAATGAAGGACAGCCAGCCACAAGAAAGATTTAACAATGATTTGTGTAGTGTTGGAAGTTTATCACTCCTTTAGTAAGATGAAAAAAGTGTAAAGATGTAGGTAACAGGAAAACAAATAGTTTGTTTATATTTTTTCCACCCCTAAAGGGGGAAGGGGCAAGATTCATTGTAGCAATGGTTGCTTCATAATTTAACATCCCATCAAATTTCCTTTTGTATTACAACAACCCCAATTCAAGCCTAACTCATCTCTCGCCATCAGAAATCTAGGATATTTCTGGAAGTACCTACCACTGATTTATCACTAATGTTAGAGGCAAAGAAGAAAGACCACACTAGCGATATAAATTCTAGTTTAAATTAACTTTTCTCCCCCTCTCTCTTTTGAAGCACATACAGCAACAAATACGCACAGTACACTCATGCATTAGCCAATTAGTTTAAAGACGCATACACTTTTACTTCCTATATTTTGGATTAGTGTAATGAAAAAGCAAGCCAGTCATAAAATTGATCACTTCTCCCTCATAAATTTGGATTATTTTAGCGTACTTCAAATAAATCCATTATGTTACTCACCTTATACTGGCTCAGCGGATATTTTTCTAGCAAGTATTCATCACAGCCACACACTTTTAAAATGTATTTCCCCTGGTACTCCAAGACGCAAAGTTTTAGTTGTTCCGATGACAGCAACATACTTCGTGTTTTCTTCCTAATCGCTTCAGCAATAACTTGCTCAGGCACACAGTCATGATTGATTTTTAAGGTGTATTTCTGCTTATCATTGTTTGGCGAGACGATTACCCATATCACCACTATGATTTGCCCTAGAATAAGTGTAAAATAAAGTTAGGCCTACCATTTTCAATACAGTTTCAAAATAAAAAAAACAAACCAACCAAACAAGCCCAAAACCCCCCCAAGAAAAATGCAAAGCTAGCAAGCTATTTCTGCCCACTAAAAAGAATCACCTCTATTGACCGAGTTATATTTCAAGATTTAGTTATAAGAATAGCAAAAAATGTAATTTTAAATTGTTTTCTTCCTTTTGAATCTACATTCTATCAAGAAAGCTATTCTGAATAAGTTAAGGCGTAAGATATTGCTACATCATACTAAATACAGTACATAAAACAGTGATTTGCCTAAGTCACCAGCTGTACTCTTTGATTTCAATCACTGAAAAAAACCATTATGTTTCTACTGCAAACATTTACCTTACCTTTATCTAGTTTATTGTATATGTGTTTGGGTAGCTCAGATGAAGACTCTACATTTGGAGGACAGACATATAACGCTCTACTATGCGGTGCATTGGCATCTCGAAGATCCACTGCTTCTTTACAAACATTAAGAATATTTCTTCTGAAGTCTTGTACTTCTGGATCCTTAACCATGTCAAATTCACAGACAGGCATGCCAATAGCAAAACCTACAGCATGGAAGAAGCATGAGGAAATAACTGTAACCGATAATTAAAGCTGAAGAGTCCTTCCATAAATGACAGAAAAGGCATGCTTTAAGGAAAACACAACCTAAAATATTTGTGTTAAATACTGGCTTCTGCTTCTATACATAATTGTTTTATTTCATTCAAGAACAATGTAGTTCTAAAGTTAAGTGCACTCAGCAGTCCCAAAAAAAGGTTAGAAAACAGGTGTACATGCACTGAATATCCTGGAAGCCTTAAATCAGCACCCTCACAGCTACCACTCCTCCTGGAGGAAGAGGACCAGTAATAAACTTCCTTCGAAGTCAGCACAAAGTTTCCCAAGTGGACCAGAGGAGCTGTGATGATGGATTTTTTTCTAAATTCCTGGCAAGATTATTGATAGCTGTTAGGACCATAATCAACTTCGCTTACAACTGAATGACAGCTATCCAATTTTTTTTTATAACGACGCTATTTAAAAACGTGACAAGCACTCCAAGAGATATTTGAACTTAAGCTCTTTGGCATAGATTCATGCAGTAAGAGTCTGTTTCTCTCAAGTCCTCAGTCTCAGATGTAATTCCATTTACCTTAATGAGATTACTTGCATAAATAATTATTTATGCATGAATGTTCAAATGGAACCTTTCAATTGTCCTGTTGCATGGTTAGCTAACCACTGTTATCCCTAAGTCCTGAACAGGTTAAGCTTTACAAAACAAAAGTAGTTTACTTATGATGCATTCATAATAATTAAATAATTTAACAATTAGGAGCACCCCAGAACAAGTATTTCCAGTTGACAAGCCTCTACCACTGCAATATACATCTGTTAGCAACTAAATGGGAGTGGGTATGTTTGCACTGCCTGAATGTAGATGCCTAACCTGGATGCTGAAACGTAGGCTAGTCTCCCTGTGCTTTCTCAATGGATAATGGAAAATAATAAGCCACTCCAGAGATGATTCAAAACATTACAATTTGTCTCCCCTCTGCCATTCCAGCCTCAGGTGGTTTTGTTTCCCTCCCCTCCCCATGCTCGTTCTGTAGGAAGGGAGGGGGAAAAAACCCAACACCTGACCTCTGAAATTTTACTTTCTAAGCAGGATAGAGAAGTATTAAAACATGTGCTATCGCAAATGTGGTTTAAGATTTGTAGTTAAATCCAGCATTTACAGTTCTGTAAACTTCAAAACAAATTAAGATCGACTTCCCAAACAACAGAACAGGCTTTGCTCATTCATAATACGAGTCAAACAAAAAATATCCTTTAACCCATATACAACTACATACAAAGCAAAGACTTTACATGTGAATGAAACAGAACAGCAAAAAAAAGTTTAATTCACAGTTTACAAACATCGGATTTACTATGATCAGCATCTTTGGATATTTGATGCAACAACTATCAGTTATGAAATGCAAACTTTGACAGACACAGGTGACATACATCCCACTTCACTTCTTTGCTTTGTATTTTGAAGAGGAGAAGGCATGTTTAAATAAAGATAATCTCACCTATTTCTCTATTAAGAATCTTTTCTTCTCTGTTACCTACTGGTTCGATGACTTTTAGAAAAGGCTGAAATAGTCGCAGGTCACAAAGTCTCCGCGTTTCATCAAAAAATTCTTCTCTCTCTGCTTCTTGTGTAACACTTACAAAAATGTAAGAAGATTCATCTTGAAGGAGCTGATAGAGAGGGTATTTTCTTGCTTCTTTGAAGAGTTCATGTTTAATAGTTAGTAAGGTGGCCTCACGGAGGCATTCTAGAGTCACTATCATTCCATTTGGGAGAAGACACTCCACAAGGATCCTCGGTGGCATCAAGTGGATGCCCCATAGTTCGCCAGATGACGGTCGTGGAGGCATTTTGAAGTCTTTAGGTAACTATGTAGTGGAAGTTTTTCAAGCAGTGATTCTTATGAGTAAACCTAAGTAAAAACCAGAAATTTAAATATCAAAATTTAAACTACAACCACCACAAGGAATTTCCAATAAGATTGTTCAAACACTGCTTATAATTGTAGATGAACATTCATGGCTATATTTTACGTTCATAAAAAGACAAAGACTTGATAAAACTGATGAAGGGACTTGTATTTGATGTAAATATCTACTCAAATAAAACTGTTAATAGCAGAATCACATTAGCTTGTTAAAAATGCTAATACGCATATGGTCTTAAAAAACAGAGGATTAATATTTTTACCTGAAGTTTATAAATTTATTATTAGAACACTTAAATAGCATGGATGATGAAAATATCTAATATTCAAATTATTAATACAGCAATTTTTAGGCTAATCTCAAACCCAGTTCTTCCCATTTTTATTTTGGAAAAAGAAACATTTATTATCATTCGGATGAGATACAAACCAAGCCAGAGGAAAGGAGAGGAACACGCATCCGACCTTCTGGCAGTGCTGCCTTACACCATCTTAGAGCAGGTACAAGAAAAATTGTATCTGGACAGAGCAGAGATGTCTTACAGCCAAGTGGCCAAGAACAGATGTCAAACAAAGAGCAGAACTAGGCAGGCACACAGTGATACTTCATCAATAAACTCTCCTAATCACTACCTATTGTTAATTTCCTTAACCAGAGGCAATATTTATGTATTTGTTAAAGAAATCCATCAAGAACTATTGAGTTTGTTTAGGAAGTTTTCACACACAAACTGCTGGTATCCTATGAGGAGAGCAAAGAACGTTCCACATTGCAAAATATTTGCTTTTCTTTGTTCTGAAGCCTGATACTTTCAGCTGATATCCTAGATTTCTTGTAATGAAACAAAGTTTCTTATATTTGCATTCATTGCTCTTAATTTTACAGAGATACCACTACCTCTTTTTTCCATAATAGTCCCAGATTATTTAGTCCTCCTTTGCTCGAAAGTCATTCTATATTTTTGTTAATCCTTGTAACCTTCTTTGTACCTCTTTCACCTTTACCCTTTTTGCAATGCAGAGGGGAACAACCACACCTGCATGCCACACTCCAGGTCCAAACTGAGCACACATTTACAGAGTGACAGAATATTTTTCTATTGCTTTCCTAATATGTTGCTTTTCTGACCGTCACTGAGCAGCAAGACATTTTCACTGAACTACATACCATAGACCCAAGGTCTCATTGCAGAATAATAAATTACCACAAAGGCAATACATTATGCAAATCTCAAATAGTGCATTACTTACGCTTCACCTGTAATTTCATGAACTTCAGCATGTACATTATGAGAGAGGGTAATATCAACAGACATCTACAAAGCAGTCTATGACGCCTCCTCCATCAACCAAGCGTCCTCAAAGCACAGGGCTAGGGTAAAATAACTACTATGTGACTATTCTAAAGCCATTCTTAGTCAACTTTTTAGTCAAGAACACTCTCAGGACTGCCCCTCTCTCTTCGGTTCCTTTCTTAATTAACAGAAAGGACAGAAAAACCCAAACCAGCAGCTTCACATCTCTTCTGCTTCATCAGCTTTCTGAAAGCTCCCACTGTGGAAAAGCAAAGAATGCTATGCTTNTATTTAAATAATTATGAATATATAAAAAATTATATATATGTTAAAAAGTAAAGTCACGATTCTCATTTCTGCACTTCTTTGCCTTGGTACTTATTTTCTGAAAACTCTTCTCCCAAGTACATCTAGTACCTGCTTTTGCCACACTTCAGTTCTTAAAAAGAAGCATTAGAATGAAAATGATGTTCTCCCAAATCCACTGCTTCCTAAGCAACTCAAAGTAGCAATAGGGTTGTCTTTTTTAATCCTGCCTTTGTAGTTGTAGGCTTTTAAAAATGTCAACAACAGTACTAAAGTGCCACTGCAGGTTTAGAAAAATGCTTTTCCACTAACACCTCATGCATATTTAGAAGGTTTTTGCAACCGACTACTTTTCTTAAAAAGAGCTTAAGGAAGCTGTTTTATTTTCCTCATCATTGTAACAGTCTCAGTGAGCGGGTGCTGACTTGGAAAACTCTAAGGACACTCACAGTGTATTTAGAGTGCCAAACTTGGAAAGCTTACCAATTAAAAAACATTACAAATAAACCCAAACAACACCATTTAGAGTAACTCGGAGAATTCCAAATTCCTGATATCTATCCTCATTTTACAGATAAATACACAGAAGGTTAAACAGCATCTTTTTGATCAGGCAAAGCGTGAACAAGACTCCCTTCTCTGTACTGGTGAATCACATGCTTATTTACATTCCTTAATTACAAGCATAGGCAGAAAAACATTACTGTTAAGGCATATACCAGCATAAAAAACCAAACCCAACAAAACAAGAAAACGCAGTCGTCAGAACTCTTCTGTCCACATGTACAAACAATGATAATATAGATGGACCACAACCAAATGAAATATTCACAACACAGACTGAGTTTATACCAGCAGTCTTTTAAGTTCAGTTCCACAATGCGGCTGTAGGAGCCCATCTTCCCTCTGCCCAAGGCGCATGTTCTCATTCTTCATCACGCTGGGGCTCCCTGAGCCAGCTGCTTACAGGGTCAGATGGATTAAAGTGGCAGAGAACTACTCACTTTTCCTTTCTTGTTTTAGTTGCCTTAATGATATCATCATGGAGTCAATTGAACGCCAGGGTCTACCCAGGGGAGAGAGCGTGACTTCACGCAACAGTGCTGAGCTTCAAGTATGGTGGTTTGTTTCACTGCAAGTTCTTCCTCCCCACCAATAATTGCTAACAAAGAAATACAGGCAGGGCTGGACGACACAAATACATATCAAACCCTTTTAAGGCAAGTATCTTTTCAAAATAAATGTCAACGTTGATTTTTTTAAACATTTCAAACGGTAAACACCAACTCAATACCATTTCATTAAAGGCTTGCAAATGGTCCAAAATCTACACTCTATTTAGAGTAACTGCACCAAAACAGCAGCTTTTGTTTTAAACTGGGCTACAGACACATGCTGGAACAGTGCATATAGTCATTCCGTGTGCACTTTCATTTTACTTGCACATGTAAGCACGCCTCCAGGGTTTGGATTTGGAAAGCAAAAATGTAAACAGAAACAGTTTTGAAGTACAGTTGGCAGCTTGTGTTTCTGTGTACACTTTCAAATCTGGAAGGCTGCCTGGAATAAACAGAATCAATTATGTTCTTCGACAGTAAAAGAACTATAACTTTAAGAGAATTCTAGAGAGATGTTATTTAAGTCCAACTAAGGGTACAGGCAAACACTTCAAACGAATACTACATCACACCTGCAATCCCTGACCTTCCAAACTTAAACTTCCTTCCCTGACCTTAAACTCTCTTCCCCAGCCAAAAGCTTTGGGATAGCACAGATGGTCAGAAAGGCCAAACCCGAAGACACCCACTGATTAAATCACATTCTTTTCAACTCATTACAGCCCTCCTGATCCATTCAGCACATCCTCTATCATGAACCTTGCTAAGCACCCAACCTAGAAGTGATCAAATTCTGAAACTCCATTCAAAAATAATAAATATACATGGAGGAATAAAGAAGGAAGTTAAACAACATACCTCCCAAAATACTGATTCCTACTTGCTTCCAGATACGTTTATCATATTAATGCTAATTTATATAATCTATTTTCTTACAGGATAGAAATCAGCTAAGTCTGATATAGTCCCTTTATTTAGAACAAGGGATTCCAAGTTTAGAAAATTTGGTTTTGGTAAACTATGACATTTTATTACCTCACGGCACTGAATCATGCAGAACCACAGCAGCACGGTTAACTCAGTTTCACTCTATTGAATATTTTAACACAACTTGCAGCCTACAATTATTTTTCTAACGCTTTCTTGATGACATACAAGCATGTTAACTCTGAAAAGGTTTACATGAGACGATTATAAAGTTTGTTGTTACTTCTTCTCAAAAGAATTCCTTCCCTTTAAGGAATGGAGCTCAGTGAGGGAACAATTCAGTAAGAATTGTACTGCAGGAGAGTTAATGTTAGTTCCTAACATTAGCATGCAAAAGTACTTTCTCTGTTCATGATTTAAGCAAACTAAGCTTGGGACAAATTAACGAGTCAAAACCCCACATATATTTTCCCCTAAAGACACCCGAGGCTCCTGCAGCTGTTTTCATCACACTTTTACACATAAAAGCCCTGTGCATCTATAGCTCAGCAGGATACTCCGGCAGTAATTTTTCCACTGTATTTTTTGTACATTAACATTTTGCCAGAAGAATCTCCAACAGCACCACTGATCTAAGTTTTATGTATCTTGCTAAAAAGAAGGACTCTTACCCTTCAGTACATACGGAATCTACACCACAAACTCAAGAAATGACCCTCCATGAGCTCTTCTATCAGAAAGCGTGGGGAGCCCTTCCTTGCTAACAGAACACTCATTTTTACAGATTACCTGCTTATAGATTAGATGAAGTGAATTGATTTTCACTGTCTAGAGATTACGCACAAACATTCTAGCAACTACACACAGATATCAGTATTTGGCAATTAAGCTATAGGGGTGTGTGTGTATATATATATATACACACACACAGTTAACTGATAAGCCTTTTTCCCCTGTTTTGTAAGTTATCTGAGGGCTTGTTCTCCGAAGGGAGGAGCTCCACATAACATTAACACATATGTCTTATAAAGCAGGTGAAGACCCACCGTGTGAGTCTGGGGGCAGGGGGGAAGTTTTTTCACTTTAGGAGACTAATTGTTAAGGCTGTCTGCCATCAGCACAAGGACCTATAGTCTGCAAGAAGGAAATTCTTCTATCTATGATGTACCAACTAGCAAGAAATCTAGCAAACACAGAAGGAAGCAAGAAGCAGAAGCGTACTGTGCTGTAATACTGTACTCACTGTATTAAGTGTATAAAGTACGGGATGCTTATGCAAAGAGGTACACATTCCAGTGACTGAGACAGAACTGAGTAATTCTGCATTGCTATAAACATCAGTTAGTGTTTCAAAAATCAATCCAAGAGCATAGACTAAACACTCAATACAATTTTATCAGTCCATATTTGAAACCGAATTAGTCATTCGGTAAACTACTACACTTTAATTGAAGTCCATTGGTTTTTCCAGTCATAAGACAAATCCCATTACACTGTTTCAGAGACAGGATGTGGCAATGTTTTACAATAATTTGCAGTATCTTTGGTATCAGAGCTGCTCATTAGGATTTGTATCTGGATGTGATTTTTTTTCCAGGTAGAAGTTTCCTCTGTGTATATAGCACTGCTTTAAGAAAAAGTCTTCTACTCACTAAACAATCCAACTACGTTCATAGATTCTGATTTACTGTGCAGTCATGTGTATGTTATGATTTTCTTGATTCCCTATGAAGCTGACAGAAGTATCAATTACAGGTATGTTCCCAAATAAGATTTTTTTTTAAACTTCTGTGGAATCCCTGAAACAAAAGTTATGGGGGTAGAAAGGGGCGGATAAAAAAAATTCTGGGACAAGAGTAACGCTTTTCAGAATGCAAAACCTGTATTCCACTTTGTCCCAGACATTTCAAACTTTCTAAAGACCAAAACATTCTATTTTCATCTTCAGACACATCAGGCACTCCAAAACTCACCAGGAAGAAAACTGGGCAGAGTTGCCTGTCTAATTTTGCTGTTGTCCAAGCTCACTGTGTGGTGACAGCGAGACTCTCCCAGCCTAGATATTTTCAGTGCTGTCCTTTTGTTCTTTCTGCTTGCCAAGCTGGCCTTTTTCCAAAATCCAGGAAGACACACACACGAAGATGTCTCGAATTGTCCTCTATGAAAACATTATTACACACAGATTTAAACAGTAGCAATATTGTTTTGTTTAGAATAGAAAGCAGGAGACTGCTGCATTGCAGTTACGTCTTCAACATTTCTTACGTATTACTTTCATCCTTATTATTTCACAGAAAAGGCGCAGATACCCAGAATTGCTTATCTGATCACAAACAGCAGCTCAAGGGAAACAAACACACACAAGGATTTAACACTGTCGAAAACACATCATCTTAGCATTTTGTTTCCTTCTGAAACAGGCAAGTATTTCCAAACACTACCAATTTTATTCATAGTTACCTATTATTTCTCCCCTGCAGAAAATAGTGCTTAGTACCTTTGCCTTGTTCTAGACTGGTAGCATCTGGAGAACTATAGTACAGCAGAAATACAAGATCATTCTTTCCTGTGAATGTAAAATCTCACTGCAAGTAGTGAAAAGAAGTTTCAGTTTAGTTAGATATGAGAACATGGGTCAACCACATTTCAAAGCTGGTTTCTTTAAAGTTATCTTACATGTAGATTTGTTTGTTTGTTTCAGAATGTAATATCCTTGGATTTTGTCTGTAGGGACTTTCGGATACCAGGAATAAAATTAATGGTGAGGTCATCCTGAAAAAAAAAAAAGAACTCCCTACAAAGTACTGTCCAAGAGGTAATACATACATACGTGTTATCTATTACTGAAAAAATATAGGATCAAACAGCTGAAACGAGAAGATGAACAGTTTAAAAATATTTACTATTGCTGGAGTCTTCTTTTTTTTCCTCCAAGAAAACCAAAAGACCTTTGTAAATTCTTATTTTCAAATGCCCTTGCTCGCCCTCCCCCATCCATACAGACATTGTTTATAGCTTCACTCACTCTCTGGGAGCCATGAAAACAGGATCACGAGAAAGAAACATTTGCAAGTTGCTGGTGACCTCTACAACTCCCACTACGATTATGCTTTTTCCCTAGGGATCCCATGACATACCAGGAGCAGAATGTCTGTCCCAGAACATTTTCTTCCAGTTAAAGACAGATTATTTTTCCTCTTCGTTAAAGAAAGGAAAGCCTGGAATTAAATCTTCCCTTCTTAGTCTGAAATCATTCAGTAATTCCATTTCTAGCTTCACCTCAAAGGAAAGGATTTTGTTATTTATAGAATACAAGCAGTCAAAGCACAACAGAATTAGAAAAGCAACACATCTTCTCTTTACATTTCACATATCTGCTTACTCATTACTTCAACGATTAGCTGTGTAGCAGGGTGAGAATCACTCTCCCACCTGGCTCTGTTCTGGTTGGAGCTGTTCCTCCATAGCTAGGTGTGCACTCTGAAGCTCAGCGAGTGGCACTCAAATTCTTTCATGCTCTTTAAACCAAAAGCTGTAAAGTTCAGCAACAAATCAGAGCAACATGCCATTTCATACAAATAGAAATAAGGTTTTCCTCTGATTACATATTTTTCCTTAATACTCTGTTTTTTATGGGTGACCAACATTTTTTATGTGAACATCAGAAAGAACATGAAGTAACAGCCGACCACACTTGCTACAGATACTAAGGGCTTCAATATTAGGTTTTGCATGCAGAAATGTTCTGCTTTTGGAAATTAGTGCAAGACAGTGTAAACAAAAGATTACTCTAGAATGTCTTTCATGAAACTAGGTTAGACAGGTAACAAATGCTGAATATATATAAAACCATAAAACTCCACCTTAAATAATGCTGTTTACTTTTCCTTCCATGTTTCTTCCCATCCTCCCACCTTCCTGGGATATTTGGAACCCAGACAGCAAACAGGATGTTTAAAAACAGGAAGTGCTGGCACACAGACAAGGACAAGGAGCAGAATGAGCCCAGGTGTTCTGCGCTCTGCTCTAGTCTGAATCCTCACCCAACATGAGCAGCCGCATAATGGAGCTGTGACTCAGGTTACCGGGCCCTTCCTAGTGCTGATCTCCCCCAGCCACATCACCTTGGCTTTTAGAAGTAACTCTCTGGTGCAGCAAGATGAACCTCCAGTTGCATTGAAAAAGAGGAAAGATTTCCTCTCCCACTATCCATACCTAGGAGGGCAGGGAAAGAACTGCAACAAAACACCAGAGGTACCGCAGTCCTCACACCGCTACGCTTGCCTCTACCAAAAGCACCAGGATCAAGAGAGTTCCATCTACAACGTTCACCCGACCAGCTGCTCTGGGCGGAAGGCACAGAGAGAAATGCGCGTCCATAAGAAAGTTTGACAGAGATTACGCTCCCTGGTTACAAATTCACACCCATCTTTACTCAAAAAATCCACCCTGTAAGCCCTTCCTTTCCTAAGAAGCAGCTGAAAAAGACATCAAACTCAGAGCGACTTACAGCATATTGCATACTTCCCACATAACGTTCCTTAGGATGGAGTCTGACAGCAACTTTAAATTGAGAAAAAAAAAAAAGAGTTTCTTCCGTACTAAATTACTCCAGTCCCCGAAAGCAACTAATATGTAAAAAAACCAAAACATTTTGAAGTGGCAGTGGATAGCAATATTTTTGCAACTTTGCAGATTTTTTTACTATTAAGCATACAACAGTGAACTGAAGACAGATGTTTGTTCCATAATCCAAATATAAATTAGTTTTCCATTTATTCTATCTTAACTGACTTCTGTAGACAAACAGCGTTTATAGAAGTTTAGTGGGTTTAGTCTGCATGGATTTACTGAATTGTGTTAACAAAAATCATTATGTTTTATTTACTGGCGAACAGAGGGATGCAACTTCACTTTTGATAGAGCGTTTTTAAGGAACCACATGCCTCAGCAAAAGCCATGGAAGTAGTTTTGTTTAAGCTCCTCAACTGAAAAAACAACACAAGACATTCTCCACTGAGGTATTTCTTAATTCCCTTTTTAAAACCATTTGTTGAGAGAAGGCAGTTTGGGGCAGAGTTAACACAAAGGCACAGCCACCTTAATGAAAAATTTCAGTTCTGCAGCTAAATAGCCTTGCCCTATAAATAGCTGAAATTCATACAGTTCTTAGCAAAATGTCCTATACAAAGACACATGGAACAAGACAGCAGGCAAACAAATCCCGTGCTTCGCAAACTCTGCCCTGTAGAAGTAGGTGCCTCCTTCTACACAACCTATAATCGCAGCAGGAAAAAATACTATGGCTTTTCAAGAGTCAGTTAGAAATAATGAAGTACTGCTCCCTAGTAGACTTGTTTGTGATGCAGAGTCAATGGTGACTAACTAAATATTTATTCAGCAGTAGATGATAACCCTGCTGAAAGGTAAGCACCATCAGTTTTCCATAAAAGATTATCACCAGATCTTTATTTACTACACCAGCAGCCGGCGACTGTCCTGCTTAGCCCACACACCAAGTGTGTGCGTGGCACAGTGGGATACTATTCAGCTGCAAAAACATTCAGCACAACTACCTGCTCCCATCAGGCTTCATCTCCCTAAAGGACACAGATCACCTAGGTGTATTGCACCTAAGCGCATCAGAAAACTGAATCTTCTATGTGAAGCAATACTGAATCATTGATTTTGTAAGCATATTTGACTGCTTTATATAAATTACAAAGAAACCAAAATTTCTCTGAAACCTTAAGGAGTGTAAGTTTATTCTTGTTCTAGCTGTTGACTCTGGTTGAATAGGACTTTTCTCTGGATTTACCGGTTGAATGCCAAAGCAACAGTCATGACTCTGGAGACACTAACACATTTGCATTTGTGTTTAAGAAGCGCAAACAAACATGATTCATTGTGACCATGTATGTCATCAGGTCCTGCATGCTTCAGCCTGAAGTATGAAAACAGCTATGGTAAACTGTGACAAATATCTCTTCAGCATGTTTAATCAAATGTTTATCACTTCTGTACATATCTGTTAGAAGCATCTGCTTTGCAGACCCTACGTTGTGCATCCAAACACAAACACACGACTTCAAGTGTGGGGCTACTGAGACACTAAGCTTGTTGTCAGTGCATCCCTTTTTCCTGTACTTCAAGCTGTTACCCAAATTGTTTCTCTAACGAGGTCAGGGTACCAACAATTGGCATTTACTACATCTGAAAGAAATGTCTAGGATTTGCCTAAATAGATAATGTTTGCAATTAACATCAGCTTTCCAAAGAAGAAAGCGACATAAGCTCATAGGTATTTAAACAGTGAATACGGGCAACATCTCCACAAGATTTTAAAGATTTCTCAACTTCCCAGCTTGGAAAGTCAGTTTCATACCCAGATGAAATTTGAGACTAAGGCACATGCTGCCTACTACTACAATCAGAGCTCTGAAAGAGGGGTACGGTAAAAAGAATGAACTTATTTAAGAAAGTCAAAAAGATACTGGCAGTAGCCAGTCACTGCTATTAAGAGAACTTTACACATCTGCACAAACAAGGAAGTATTTTTAATACATGGTTCTCTGGAAACATTTCGTTAATGTTTTTGCAGGTGTGTATATTCAAAAAGACTGAAAGCAGTTTTCAGCCTGGTGAAGTTTAACCCTGGGATAGAACAGAAGACCACAAAAAGCTTAAGTGTTTTGGATTTAATTTCAAGCCATAAAAAAACACCAATTAAGGAAGGGTGACTATAATGCAAATAATCTTTTTTTGTTGTTTAAATAAATAACCTGCTCACATACTAGGACAGCAAGAGATTAGAAGCTATAATAATGGTTATAGTTCTTGTATCACCTTGCAGTTTCTCCTGATACTATCCTATCTGCTGATGGACTACGAACAGCTTGGAAAAGAGGTGATGAAGAAGAGCTAAAGAGCTGGATTGCAAAGTAATTTGACAACACATTTAAAAAGAGAGTTGCCACAGCCAGGAATAGGTTTTGCTAGCCTTTTCTTCGTGAATCAACTCTGCCATTTCTCTGCTCCTTGGCTTCCGTTTTCATCCTTTATCTCTTGGTGGTAATTATGCCATCTCCCTCTACATGTCAAAACATTCCAAGCTGGAGGTATCTAAGATCAAGGGAGTGCTGCTGAGCACTGATAACGACATCGGTGCTTTATCCTCCATTTCAGAGGAAGTTGAAGAGGAAGACAGGTTATTAGAATTTTACTAACCACAACCTTGGTAAACAGTTAAACAGGAAAAAAACCATTCTAAATTAAAATGTAAAAATCAATTTTAAGTGCTTTCTTTTAGCTAGAGACTGCTTAACAAAAATTCATGCAACTGGTTAAGTTTATACAATGACAGCATTTCAATTTCTCATATTACTATTTTACGCCAAAACAGAAACATAATTTATTATAAATTAATCTTTGTAAAAAACTTGCACTCAGAGGCACCCTATTTGGACACATCCTCAATTATACACCACAATCAAGACTATTCAAGATATCTGGATGTTGCTTAAAAATTAGCTCTCCCACTCAGACACTAGAGGTTTTCTAGGGACAAGTGCTGTTCTATAGTCCTTAACATCAAAATCAAAGGAGATTCCAGAGGTGACAGCATGGAATTGCAAGAAGATAAAATAAAATATATTAATTGCAATCCTCCCACCAGCAGAGACTGCCCTGATAAACTGGTAAGTGGAACTGGTTGTTCAACATCCACATAAATATTTCAGAAGGCATCAGAAGAAAAATTTTCGGTTTTATTCTACTTTTACAATCCAGCCACAACATTCGCTGGGAACATAAATAAAAAAATGAAGAATAAGTGTTATGTTTTATAATCTAAGCAGCTTAATGACCAAAACAAGCATGTATTAGAGTATTATTTGGAATGGAAGTTTTTACTTTCCTCTTCCCAAAGGGAGCCATCTCCATCTAGAAGCTTCTTATGTTAGCATGATTAACTTCAATCTTTTAAACTATGCCTGTAGTCAAGAGTCAAGTTAGTGTTTTCCAGCCTTAATGAAAAGTAACTTAATGGCACAAGCACCGAAGCTGGATAATAACATACCTCATCACACAAAGCATATTTGTTGAGTTTGAGAAAGAAACAATTAATTTCCATTCTGCTTGCTTGGTAAACCAGTCTTTACTCTCTGCTCATTCTTACTTGTTTTGTGCTTGTATTTTCAAGTGTTTAGTTTGCCTACATCTTTGCGGAGATCAGTCTCCTTACTTTTCTAGTAAGTCAGGTGTCAAAGTTACAGGATATAGAAAATTCTGTTCTATTAGATTCAGAACACAGAACAGCTAGGTATTTCTACTTATGAAATGCTGAATCTCGAATATTTTCTTTTCGCTAACATTCAAGGTTTCTCGCATTTTAAGGATGTTCGAGAATTTGTTTCTTTATTGATTGCTAATAGCTAAAAGAAGGAATAAGGCTGCAACAAGGAGTAATTTTGTGCTCACAGATTTAGTGTCCTCTGCAAGAAACTATCAGCTGTTTAGCTGTGGGTCAAGACACTTTCCCAAGACAACAAATGCAATCTCAGCAGAAAATCCATGCCTCTGGAAGGATCATGACCCAAGTTAACAGCAAGAGTTAAAAGTCAGGAACAGACTTGGAACACACTGTGCAAGAGTCATTCATCACCATTAACCGCCACATTAAGTATGGCAAAAGACTAGCTAATTAGTATGGAAATAACAAAATCAGTTAAGTCTCAATGACAGATAAGGTTTTTGAAATGTAGTACAATCTAGGAGGCAACCTTCCAGTTTTCTTTTTTTCTGTTGGGACTTCGAAAGAAAATACCCAAGGGATGTTTCTCTACATTCCTTTGCCTTAGAAGAGGGTCATAATGTACAGCCAATAATGTGACTCAGCCATCTCAAAACTTCAGGGAACTTTACAGTAAGTCTTAGTCAATTCAGTAAGTTTCCTCTATTCGACAAATACGCTTCATAGTTCACAATCCTCAAAAGCTAGATTTGCAAGCATTTCTTTAATCAGGAGCTGTAAGCAAAACTGCCAAAGTTTTTCCTACATGAAATACATAAATATAAGTTAATTTAAGGAAATGTGTTAGTGGGTAGACAAAAAAACCCCACCACAATCCAAAACCCAATCTCTTTGAGGTGTAACTAACCTCCTACTAGTAAAAAGCAACGGGGCATGAAACAACAGATCACCGAACCTTAAGTTCTGTTTGACCCAACTGTTCTTAAACTCAACTGCAGAAGTAGCCATTTACTTCTATCACTGCAAGGTTAGCAACATGCCAGAGAGGCGAAAGCTTCGCTTTACATCATTTTCTCCCCTTTAATTTCACAGAGGTAAGCTTTTTTCTTTGAATTTCATTTTTACATTTCTAGAGTTCAGGTATTTGAGCATAGTTTTTTAAAAACAGACTATAAATATTCCCAGCAAGCGTACTTGGTCAATTATGCCTGCTAAGTGCTTTTATTCCCCACTTTACTCTGGTTTTAAGAAAAGAACACTCTTAATAGAGAGCAAGAGTGACAATCTCCACTGTCCGTCACATTTCTTGTTTGAAATACACACGGTTCTTAGACTGCCTTTCACAAAATCTGCATCACAATTATCTACAAAAATACTTTCTTAGAATTGAAGTGTAAATGCATGCTATGCAAAACAAAACAACGTACTGCCTGCAAAACCATTAAGTACTGCTTTAACTGAGAAGACAGATCCAGAGTTATATACACCATACTCAGTCTGCTGCATTTCCATTTGACCACAAGTTAACTTTTTTTTTTTAATAGTTTAATTCCCTCTGCCCCCCAGTTGGGCCTTTTTTTTTTTTAACATTAATACTATAGCAGTGCTGCAGGAAAAAAACAACAAAACAAACCAGTTAATACCTCAGAGCATTACTTCTGGTGCATTTAACACTCCATTAACCATTCAGAAATAAATTTATAGAATAAATTCAGTTGGAAGGAACCTATGGAGGTTATCTGGACCAATCCTGTACTCAAAACACTTCACATATATTTGGTGTCCAAATAAATACTAAGAGAAACAAATCTATATTCCCTCTCTCCACTACTCACATTTGGATTAGGATACTACAAAGAGAAACTTGTAGCAGAATTCTTTGCCGTGACACATTCAATTTAAAGGGCAAAAGAAAATTCCCATCCAGTTTTAGCGCAAATATTTTTGTGGCCTCTTCCAGATGTAGCTACAGTTTCAGACAGGCATCATCACTTGGAGCAACTGGATGTCTGGCTTTTTAAAAGGATGAGACAAAACTCCTATAAGCATGGAATACAATGCATAAAAAGCTGCAAAAAAAAAAAATCAGCAAACCCTACCTTAGCTTACACTACAAGCCACGAGTCTGTTTCTTCAGTTAGCCGAAGTACAAACTCTTATTCTTTCCCTAATGTTCCCCCTCAACCTCAATCACGCACACAAAAAAGGCATAAATGGCACACTTTTCCTCAACTCAGAGATTTACTAGACTTCACACATTTTTCAGTAATTACAAAACAGTGAATAATAAGACAAAACCTTAGCTTTATAATGGTATGTTAAGACTAAACTGGAAAGACTAATTTTTGCAGTATTATTCCTGCTCCAGTTATAAACCATAAAAATGTTTCCTCACCAGTATCAGGGTTCAAAAAAAATCTTAGCTTCCCCTCACCCAAATACAACATTTTTCAAATGTCCTATTAACTACAACCTTTGTTAACCTTGATTAGCGCACTCAACTAGGCAAAGCAAACCTACATGATACCCACTTACAAAATGCTAGTATTTCTTGTATGATTTGGAATTAACGTATCATCATCCCAATTTCCTTTCCCCCCAGAACAGGCAAGAAAAGTGATAGCAACAGTTTTCTATTTGGAAGTTACTGATATTTGCAAGGTGTTCAGATATCTGAGCATTCCTGGTTCCTAGGAGAATCTGCACCAGAAGTCTAGAAGCCTACATAACGAATTGACTTTTTATGTACAAAATTAAGAAAGCAGTTTTTGCAGGCTAAATGCCAGCCTTAAGCTTGTCGTCTATCCATTTATAGATAACTTTAAATTCTGAGTTAAAACTATTATGATCATCAAGGTTTTTCAGACTGTATTACGCATGACCAAGCCATTACAAAGCACACTGCATACCTGAACCTGAGGAACAACTGTGATCAGAAAGCCCATTCTTTACGCGATAACAGCTTTTAAAGGTGTGATGTTCTTCCAATAACTGGAAACCTCGACAATATACTTGGTCTTGTGAGATGGCATGACAATAAAGCGTAACACCCTTGCTTGTCATAGAAATTCCTATTCTAAAGCTTCCAGCAACTTTTAAGTGGGTTACCCAGGAAGAAGTATCCTCCATTTGCTTCCATAAAGCAGGAATAGCCTGGTCCTCAGAGAAAGAGTTAACCAAGTATTGAACTACTTTATGACTTCCAATAAAGCACAATTGCTTTGTAAACAGCTCAGCTACACCACCTTTCCTAAAAAATACTCCAGAAAAAAAAAAGCACCACTCGGTTTCATTATTTATGCAAGTAAGCTACAGCAAGAAGCAAAACAAATTTGCCATTAACATAGAAGGACAATTTGAAGCGGTGAACAACTGAAACACCTTGGCATGGACTTGTAGGCTGGGCTTAGTGTGCTTTGAAAAAAAAACACAACAAACGTGAAACACTGTCTCCAGTTTGCTAAAAATGGCATCAAGTTAACACCTATGAAATGCAGGGCATCTGCTCCAGTCAAACTCTAACTGCAGCTCTGAAGCTGTCATATTTACTATTCTAACGAAAAAGCAGAATATTTCATGGATCACATAAGGAATTGTGTGGCTTCAAAAATTCCTCTTCAAACACTATGAGTTTGGTTGGTGTGTGGTTTGCCTACATGATGACATTGGCTAAAATATGCTTCCAAATAACTAACCACTCTAGAAAAGTTCGCCAGTGTTACTGTTTGAGAATAAAGTCATTTATCGTGAAACTTTAAGTTCACATGGGGCTTTATTTCAGAACAGTTTATCTAGTCAGTTCCCCACAGCAGACAAACCATTAAATCCCATCATCCCAAGTACTGGAATATTCCTAGAAACTAACAATGTTTGCACACAACAAGAGGTGGACTTTGATTATTACACTGCATTATAGAATTGCAGCATGGAAGCAGCTGAAGCAACAAGTATGAGAACATCTCTATAAATTAATTGTGAGGTAGGAGAATGATTCAGGTCATGATGGGAACGTTTCTAACTTTATCCAATGTGATGAATTTGAAAGCCTGCTATAGCTCAAAGCAGGGATGTGAGGGTACAAGTAACTAACAGAACAGAGCCTAGATTTCTTCTATTAAGTACTGCAACATCCAGATTCAGAATTCAGTTTACTGCTCCTTGACAAGTTTGCTACAGAACGCTCCTAACTGCAGAGTTAACTCATGCAAAGCTTTATAGCCCATACTGTCCACTTTTAAACACATACTTTCCTTGTTTTGAATATGCACTGTTTATAAAGCAACCTCCGTTAAATCAGATTTTTAAAGTCAACAAGGAAAGAGTTACAGAGAAAAAAAGTTTACAGACATACCAATAACAACAGCAGAAGTAACAGGTCTGATACCTTAATAACTTGAGGAATGCTGAAAACAGCAACAAACCCCTCAAAGAAAAACAAACATGCAGTTTGTATTAGTTTGGTCAGAGTTTTGTTAACATTGAGTCTACTAGAAAATACACAAGTATCAGTAAGAAACAACAGTTTTATATTTAGTATCAATACAAATAGATCTCTGGATAGTATGAAGTAAGAACGGAGCTTTTACAGGAAGCATAGATGTGAGGCTGCCACCATAACCGACTGGAGCTGGGAACAGAAGATAGCATGCCACCGATCCACACACACACCCAGTCGGAGGAGGCTCTGCTCCCGGTGCCACCAACTAGCCCAACCGTGAGCCTACATACCCTCCATCACAAGAGCTGCTGAAACATACTTACAGAAAACAGCTATATTTCGGGGCTGGGGGAGGCACAGTCGAAAACAACAAATCGCTACAGTTATTCCTCTCCCGGGTCGCGTCCGTGTGAGGGAAGACCCAGAGAGGACTCGGCAGAGGAACACCTCGGAGCTCTCCCGGCCGAGTGAAGCAGCCGCGCTCCGACCCCCCTCCAGCCACCTGAGGGTGGTGCTTCCCCCTGCGGCTGCCAGGGACGAGCGAGACACCCCGCAGCCCACAGCAAGCGGCGCTC
>VWZL01002912.1:116450-157480 GCA_013396915.1 Stercorarius parasiticus | reverse complement strand
ATTTATTTATTTATTTATTTACCTTAGACTCCATCCCCAAGACTGCAAGGCATGCAACTTTGCAGAAATGTCTGCTAGGATGTTAGGATTTACAGCGTGTTTTCTGATACCCCATTGACGTAAGAGGTGATTAATGCCCTCTGTTTCTGAGTTACTAAATATGCCCTCTGTTTCTGGGTTACTAAACATGTATCCTCATCAGCAGAGTGTTAGTGGGCCCTGCACTGTAAGGTGGAATTGTGTATGATGTGTGTTTGTTTTCGATCCCTGCAGCGTTATAAAATATTAAAAAATTATACTAATTTGGTGCGCTGTCTTCGGTCCCCGCAGCATTATAAAATGACCCGGCCTTTCAGGGTGCATTCTCTATTCCTATTCTGTGGCCAAGGGTTAAGTTTCTGTCAAAGTTAGGTTAAGTGGTGTCAATGTTTTAAGTTACAAGCAGACTGGAGAAGAAATGCTTTCTGTCTTGAAAAAAAACCAAACACCAAACCCACAACTTGTTCATCGTTTGTATAGATTTCTATCACTCTTATTAGTTGCCTCAATTGCATTTAAAAACTAATGCTGGTGGGAACACATGGCACGTAGATACCTTGTTGTGATTTACACTTCTGGCCAAGGAGGGTCACATTGTGTATGTGCCTTCCCCACCAAATGGTGCTCAGATTTAAGGCTGTACAGTTTATTTCCCAGAACTTGTGCGTGTGAGGGTGGTGAGGCACTTGAACAGCTTGCCCAGAGAAGCTGTGGCTGCCCCATCCCTGGAGGTGTTCAAGGCCAGGTTGGACGGGGCTTGGAGCAACCTGGTCTAGAGGGAGGTGTCCCTGCCCAGGGCAGGGGCGTTGGAACTAGATAATCTTTAAGGTCCCTTCCAACCCAAACCATTCTATAATCTGTGCCACCATCAGTGCCTGAGTACTACCAGGCTGTGGTACTCAGGGCACAGAGGCTGTGTCTCCTCTTCAGTGCTGCCCTTGGGATGTCCCAACCTGGAAGCAGCGAAGAGGGCTGCGTGCCTGTCTCCTTTCCACCCACCTGAGGACAACTGGCACAGAGTGAAAGTACATCCTAGCTGGTAGGGTGTGTAGGAGGAGGCATGGCTGAGATCGGAGAGATGCTTTCTTGAGGCAGAATATCTCCTCAGCTCACTCTGGAGAGCTGCAGGTCCTACCCTGCCTCGGGCTGTACCGTTATGGGTCATTGGTGATGGAGGTTCCTCGTTCCTTTGCCATTTTGTAGTGTAAAGATTTTGCAGCTTCTCATGTGAAGGGAAAGGAGGAGTCAAAGATGTCTTGTTACCTTCTCCTGGACAGGGTCTCTGTAGCAACCAGCAGTGGAGGTGAAAGCGACATGTAAATAAGCTGAATTTGAGTGATGATCCTTTTTTTTTTCCTTTTAAATAGTATCTGTAAGAAAGAAATTAACATAATTTGAGCATTTCAATGATGGAGGATGACCGTTAGAAGAAAATCAGTTGCATATGCCAGGCCAAGAAGTTCTAATTTTAAAATTGCCCATGCAGCCTTAATTTTATCTTCAGACTACCATTTACTTTAAGAAACAGTAAATAGCCTCCCAGTTAAAGATTTTCTAAGAATATTATATTATGCCTTTTCCCCTGGGGATGCAGATCCTGTAAGCACTGTGTCCTCTCTTGTATATGACAAATCCCATCCATGACAGTTGCGTATGGAAGACTTGATGCAACAAACACTCATGCAAAATTAAGCAGATGGATCCCAATTGCCATTTACTGTAGATCTCTTTCTATTGCTCTGTGAAGTATTTAGCTATCATTTACTCCCATTTTAAGGTAAAAGGCCCATTATGGTGGTGAAATAAAACTCTGAAATTGGATGGCATGCTTACCTGCTTGCATAGTTGATCTGAACTGCCTCGATAGGCCTGCGTCATAATGTATTTAACCATCATGAATATAAACTTGTTCTGTTAGTAGCCCCGCTGAAATCAATTGGACTGTCTACAGAGTACTAGCCGAGAAAACTAAAGACAGCACAATCTTTGTCCGTAGTTCTGCTTAACCACGAATGTGCTGAATGTTGGGAGCGAAGTCCTTACCTTTAGTTACTAGGAGTAACTAAATTGCCTTCAATCTTGTGTTATCTGGAAATCTGTTTTTAGAGGTAAAAATTTCAGAAATGCTTGTGTCACCTGAGCACTTTAGTGCCACTGATTTTTTTCTTCTTTTTTTAAATTGTTTTTTATTTTTGTTAATAGAATATAGACCTCTCTGGAGCCAGACTTTCAAAGGTAATACAGTACCTAAAAATGCAGGCATCAACTGGGATTTTCCAGAGCTTGAATGTAGCAAGGTATTTATCTCCTGCTAATTTTAGCAGATTGAAAATCCTGGAAGTTATCCCAGATAAATGCTATCTGCTCCTCCAGGTTCCTAAATGCCTTTGAAGTCAAATTCTATTTTCAAAAGCCACTCAGGAAAAAAGTTCTGAGGTGGCATTTAATTTGCCTTTCCCTAATTTTCCAGAAGGGTTATTTGAAAATGTAGATGTGGCTCACTGTTTGCTTAAACAAATGAGCAAAGCCCATAACGTAAACGTGGTGGCTACCAATGCAGCACTAGCTGGAAGTGATCAGCAAAGGCCGAGGTAGTGCTTCTCTCGATCCCAGTGTAGCCATGAACAGGATTTGTTACGATAAGAAGCTAATACGACATTAACAAAAGTAACTGTGCCTTGATTCATAATACCACTGCTCTGCATTATTCTAGGAATGTTCATCCGGGCTTTAGATGTGATTTATAAACTTTAATTAAATAAGCCTCTCGAAACCCCTTGTTGGAAATGTAGGGTTGCTTTTAAGAACTTGAATTAACCAAGAAATAATTGAATAAAGGTTAATATGGGATAAGCTCTCCATTTTGCAGAAGAAGATGATACAGTTTTAAATGTTGCATTGGTTGCAGTTAGTACAGGAAACACGAGAAATAACTCAAGGTCATTCAACAAGACCATGGAAGAGAGCCCTTGGGAGCTGACCGCATACAACAAGGTGTGCTCAGGTTGATTCCCACTCTTCTGCTTTTGTTGACTGATTTGAGAAAAGTTAACCATAGGATATCTTTCCTCAGGAAGGTCTTTGTGAGTATTTTAGGGATGTGTGTGTGTGTATGTATTTTATATCTACCTATATAAAATAAATCTGCTTTGAAGTATTTGGGGTTTTTAAAGTCATCAGTGGCAGTAATACCCTGTAATATTTGTTTATATCTCAAATTGTGACCTTGTCCTTAGGCTGCCAAAAGAGGACATGGCTAAAGGTTGTATGCCTTCCATTCCCATTAAGGCAGCTGTATGTGCTGTGCATGTTGTATGTTGCATCTTCTCGCTGTCGTGGAGCAATGGGCCGTGTGTGCTGTTGATCAGGTACTATGGGTGGTCAGGAATCTCCTCCACCTGTCCAGGAGGGTGCCATGGGGTACTAAAAACTACATTTTGGACTTCAATCCACTACTTATACATGTATCTCTTAATCTGTCCCTGGTTGTCCAGGATGCTGCTCTTTCTGTGGGGTAGAGTGTTATAAACTGACTTTATCCTGCTTGGCATTGTGAAAAGGCATAAAGTAGAGGCAGGGAAGTTACAGAAGTTGTCCCCTGGCTCATCAGTGTTCCTATTAGCGCTGCTTATTTCAGCATTGTGTCTCTCTGGTCTAGATCTGAAGAAGACTCCTCATCCTTCATAAGTAGCATGCCCACAGTCTTCCTGGCCAATGATTCTTCTACAGCAAGCAGGACTTCTTCCTCATCCTGAGAAGCCTTCATCTCTTCCTATGTCAGTGGCTACAAGGCCAAGAGCCAGCTCACCATTGTCCCCACCAAAATCTCTCGGACTGGGGCCTTCTTTTCATCACACACAAGAAGAAGAGCTTGCAAAGGTGGTGGAGCAGGACCCTATGCTGGAGGAACTATGTAAGCCCCTGTGCTGTAAGCTTTGCAATGTCACTCTGAATTCAGCACAACAAGCCCAGGCTCATTACCAGGTAAGGAGAGTGGCAGGAGGCGCAGCTTTCAGGGCTGCCGCATCTGCAGCTTCTGTAGATGTACCTGTGCCAGCATGTGCACTGCCAGTAGCATTGCTGTGGTAGCACAGAGCTGAGTGTGGGCTAATGCACGAGGACTAACTTAGCTTCTCAAGGGGATTTTGAATGCTGCGTTGAGGTGGCTGCACACCAGCAGCAGTGTTTGAATTAACTCGTCTGAGGCTACCTCTGCACCATCTAATGAACCGAAGGCTGTGGCTAGAAGTGCTCTGTAGACATATCTTCACCCTGCTTGAATTTGCTGGTCATTCAGACATGTTGCAGGGCTTTCATTTAAGGTGTCACCAGTGGAGTATTTTGCGAAAACTTTGTCCACAGGGACAGAGAAGTAGTACCAAGATGGCACGGGTGGAAAGACAGACACTCATACTTCTCCTTTGTTTTATGCGATCTGTTTTCCACCTGTACACTCATCCAATAAAACAGAACTTCTGATTCCACAAACATGATTTTCTAAGACCTGGACAGCTGTTTTCTGCTGGATCCAGCAGTGCAGTTAGGGAAGGGAGCTGCTGCCACGTGCTCATCACTGCCTCCTTCCCGAGATTATGCACATGACTGGTCTGCTGATGGGGCCATTTATGCAAACTTTCTCTCATCTGCTTTGGACAGCATCAGCTGAGGCAGCTCAGACCAAATGAATTTTGTTCAGGCTGGTCTGGTTGACTTGTCTGAAATAGGGTAGGGACTATTTGCGTATGCTTCTTTGCTGAGAGATTGAGTATTTCACAGTCATGTGTTAACGCCATTTTACTAGTACCCTCTCTCACTAGTGGTGCATTTGTGTGACAGTTGGAGATAGTAACTCTCTCCACCAGCAAATCCAAAAGGGTGGTTGTCCATATCCTCAGGACACCAGACCCAGAAATCAGATTTGCTGTTGGCCCTGAAAAAGTGGTATTGTGCCAGTGAAGAGGTAGGTTGAATTAGTGTTGCACTTCAGCATCTGATTTCTGCAGTATTTCTGCCATGAGGGGACAGAAGGGCATTTATAGTACATAACTTGCATTTATGCATATGCCTTACTGTATATCCACAATGCGTATGCATACTCTTGTGTTGCTCTATCAGGTTTTCAAAATACCAAAAAGAGCTATAATATATGTTGTCCAAGACAAAATGAAATATGAAGCAGACTTCTTTGGGTTCAATCTCATGTTTTAACTCATGCTTGCCACCTCCTGGAGAGAAGTGTGTGTGTGTGTTCAGGCTTATCAAAAAGCTATGCAAAGCAGTTAATGTTTCATGTTTAAAATACAAAATACTCATTTTAAGTGAAATGGAAACAGATTGAGGAACTAATTGTAACCTTACTGATTTGATAAAATCAGTTCAAAATGAGGCCCAGTCATGCTAGGTGGTGAGCATTTTGGTGAAAAGGGGGCATGGCAGCATCTCTCAAGTTCAGAGATATTATTTTCCAAGTGACAGCTCCTTTACCTGAGGTGCCACCTTCATGGCCACTTTCTCGTTTCGGTCTCTGGATCCTTTTTCTTTCAGTGTAAGATACTATTATTAGGACCGTGAGTAATCTGGGTTCTCTTCACAGGGTAAAAACCACAGTAAGAAACTCCGAAATTACTATGCTGCCAATAGCTGCCCGGCACCTGCCAGAATGAGTAATTCGGTTGAGCCTGCCCCACCTCAGGTTGTCTCCCTTCCAGCTCAGGTAAGGCATGGGAAGGTGTCTGAGATCATGCTGCTTACTTGTCGCCTGGGCCCCCATAAGGATAACTAGATCTCACGCTTTGAGGATTACTGCAGGAGTTGGGAAAGAATTTTCCTTGTGATGGTACAGGATGGTAGAAATGGCCTGTTGTGAGCTGTTTGCTTTCCTTTGAAGATGCAGATATCGATCTGCCCTTGCAGCAGAATATTGGACTTGAAATGTTCTATTTCTGTATGGCAAATACTTTGATTCCTAGGTAAGTCTGATGTGCTGCTGATTATGGTTGTTTAAGGGCAGGTATAAAACAGCATTGTTGGAGCTGGATTTGGACACAAGGGTGTGGCACCCGCCCTACACGATCATCCCTCCATTGTGTGAGGGAAGCCTACATGGAAAAAAGTGCTTAGGTGCTGCTACACCCATTGCCCAGGGCTGTTATCCAATTCCTCTTTTGTTGCTCATTTTGCAGTGCTCATTCCTGTGTATAGGGTGAATGGATGGGTCCCTCTGTGATCCAGATTAATTCTGTCTGAGGCACATTAAAGGCAAAAGAGATGGTTTTTCCTTTCTTCTTCATCACTTCTGATTGTCATGGGACTTAACAGCTAACCTGGCTCTTGCATGTGACTGTGCAGGGAACCACAGCTGGGCTGCGGGGATCGAAGCTGTGCCTGTCATTTCCCAAAGCATAAGCCTCTGTTGTCTGTAGAAAAGCAAAGAGGATTTGCTGTAAGTGGCAGACGGTTATACACGCTGTCAGAGCCACCAGAGGGAGACTCAATCCCATGTAAACTGACTTTGTGTCTCACAGAATGGAATCAAGAGGGCAAGGGGTCCAGTCCTAGGTAGTGGGATGTGGGTGCTGTACCTGCTAGGATATCTGATGCATGTTTTAATAGAGAAAATGGTCCATGGCAATAAAAAGATGACTCTGGGGCCATGTGAGCATTCGTGTTGTAACATAGAAGTCAGAATTGTGTGTGTCTATAAGCTTGAACAGCATCAAAGGAGACGTGAAAGAAACTCGACTTGGCAAGTGCCGCAGTGACATGGCTGTATGAATCACTGCTGCTGCACTGTTTACAAAGCACTTTTCTCTGGATTATACGCACCGAGGAGACATGGTTGCTGCCCTGATCAGCGTGTGGGCTGACTACACAGGCAAGGTATCCTTCATATGGCAGGAGCTATGCCTGTGAGGCTGGGTCCTTCCTCTGAAGTCTTGATCCAGGTATCCTCTTACCTGAAGGGTAAGGATCAGAGGTTTGGCAGCTCTGCTATTGTGTTTTCAATCTCTTAGTGTGGTCAGGGAGCTGTGTAGAGACAGGGTACTGTGGAGAGATTAGGTACACTGTAAATAGGAGAGAGGAACACCTTTACCTTTCAGTGGGTCTTCCTCGGTGGGAAAGTCACTGTTCATCAGCTCCCAGCAGTCAGGAGTAGAGGAGTTAAATCATTGCTGTGAAGTAAACAAGCCTCTGTAGCTATTGCAGAGGTACTGGCAACTTGTTCAGGTTGCTTTCCTCTCCATCTGAGGCCAGGGAGTTGCCTAGATCTCAAGGATTTTTCAGATTCTCCTGGAGGATGAGGCAGGGAAAATGAAGTTCTTGTAAGAACAGTTTGGGGAGCGCTTGGCAGTGTCCTAATCCATATGCTTTAATTCCAGCTCTCTTGTTGCCTGATGATGATGATACTGGTCTCAGTCCCTGTGATTCAAACATTTAAACAATTTAACCTTCTTGTATTTCACATGCTGTCTCTCCCTTTGCTGCTAGATGGGATCCAGTAAACCAGGTGGCCGAGTGATCTTGGCCACGGAGAATGATTACTGCAAGCTTTGTGATGCCTCGTTTAGTTCTCCGGCTGTGGCACAGGCTCACTACCAAGGGAAAAATCATGCCAAACGGCTGCGTCTTGCAGAAGCACAGAATAACTCATTCTCGTAGGTATTGTTCAACTTCACGCTCAGGCTGAAAGCATGTGGCAGTGTCTCTGGCAGTCTTTTTCTCAGAAAAGTCTGAATTGCAGCTGTCCGTATTTGTTTAATCTTCAGGGATGCATCAGAACTAGGCAAACGAAGGGCAAGGAAAGAAGGGAATGAATACAAGATGATGCAGAACAGAAGAAATATGTATACAGTTCAAAACAACACAGGTAACTGGGAGCTTGCATCTGTTCTATAGTAGGAATAATAATGAATAATAAACAGACTTGTTTTTCTTTCATTTCTGAGGTCTTTTTTAGCAAAGACAGGTTGTGAAAGGAGGTGGTCCTAGCTCTGCTGATCCTTCATGTCTGCATGGTTTTTCCCAGCTGCTAAAGTTGCTTTGTTTTGTCAGCCTGCTTGTTAGTTTGGTTTCTCGGTTTGTAACTTAATTTACCATCTGCCTGTCTCTGAGGCTGCTCTAAGTGGTGACAATTTTCCTGCTTTATTTTCTTGGCAAGTGGCCAGGTGCTTTGACTCCTACTGTAGCACATCGACCTGTACTTGCACTCCCATGACCAGAATGAGAGAGCATGTTAGCCTCCCTCTAAGACCATCTGTTCCTAGAGTAGAGTCCTTCCTCAGGTATTAGGTACTAACTTTGCCTCTTTACTAGGATTTAAAGTGTGTTTTATAGTGTCCAGCCCAGCACCTGTTTCTCTTTTTCATTTTGATTTGTGTTATGAGCACGTATTAACTGAAACCCTGATACTTGGTGAAGCTTGGTTTAATCATGTCATTCTAACCACTGTCATGTGGAAAAGATAAATCTTGTAAAGTTCTATTAAATGACACGTCGTGATTATTTTAAACTGAGGGAGCTTATTCTAGTCAAAAGACGGTTCTACTTCTGGAATTGGAGGGTTAAGGGGAAAAAAAAAAGACTCATCACTGAAATGATTAGCTCCTAATTTTCAAAGCCCTATTGATTCTTAGGAAGACTGGGGCACTAAGCCCACTCTACTGCTTTAGAAAATACCAGCAAGTACCACTCCCCTGCGTGCTACACCCCTGTAAATCGGCATCCCAGTGGAGAAATCATGTGGGAAAATAAGGTTCAAACTCTAATCAGTTAAAGCAGGTAATCTTTTTAGACATTTGTTGGACTTAGCAGTTGTCACTGAGCTGCGTCAAGGTTTTCTTTCATATAGATAAAACAGGTTTTTCTGTCGTCTCCTCAGGTCCCTACTTCAATCCCCGCTCACGCCAGAGGATTCCTCGGGATCTGGCCATGTGCGTCACCCCCAGTGGCCAGTTCTACTGCTCCATGTGCAACGCCGGGGCCAGCGAGGAGATGGAGTTCAGACAGCACTTAGAGAGCAAACAGCATAAAAGCAAGGTGTCCGAACAGCGGTATAGGAATGAGATGGAGAACCTAGGCTATGTACAATGACGCGCCACCCTCGGTAGTAGTTTGCAAATAGAGCAGCTTGTCTCTCGCCTGCTGTTTGCCACATGCCCTGCTTTGTGCTCCATTTGATAGGAGTATGCTCTCGAGCTATACATGTAACACCTGCAAACTTAATGGTATGGTTAGATTTTTTTTCTATCATAGTTGGCAGGATGATGCTGTGCAGGACATGAAGTGTTTTCGATGTTTGTTTGCTAATTATCTAAGGCTCTTCATTGTATTGAGTGGCGGGGAGGACTTTGTCTTCTCCCCAGCCTTCTGCATGAATATGCAAAGCCCAAGAAGTGCTGGGAACTTCTGTTGTTCTACCACACAGGTGGACCATGTGCAAAGCCCGCTCCCTTCTTTGCACACCGTAGAGCAGTGCTCCAGAATGCCTCCCTACAGCAGACTGAATCTCTGGGCAGCTTGTAAAGGAGAGGCAGGAACGGGGCCTGTGAATGTGTGAATTAGGTGGTGTACTCATCCACAAATTGCTGCTTGTGGCCCCCCATTACAGCCCAGAGTAAGTTCTTTCCACGTCCTTGTAGAAAGGCTGTGCATACCTCTCCTCCTTGGAGGGTCATGCCTCTTCCTGCTTCCTCTGTGATGCAGATTTCATTCTGAACATCTGACATTGGGTATCAGCTGATTAGCCCCATTCAGAAATACTCTATTCTACCAGTTAACCATGAAAAAAGGTTCTTGGTGTTGTTGGCTGGGCACCTTAATGCACCATGGGGGTGGCTCATCTCCCTGAAGAGAGTCTGTGGGGTCTCAGTGGCTTGATGAAGTGAATTGGAAAGCAGACCTGCTCAGATGAGATGTACTCTGCTTTGATTCTGCCTTAGACTGAGTAGGGTTGAGAATAGGTTGGAAGGAGCTGTCAGCTGTAATTTTCTTTGCATACTGGTGTAGAAGAGAGCAAGCCTTGGTCTCTGGCCTGCAGCTCTATTGCTTTGGGGGAGCCTGGACCTTTGGGAGTGGATATCGGTGTGTCCCACTTCCGTGGCATTCCCTGGACAAAGCCCAATGTGTGTTACAGAGGAGAGGTGAAAAGCTCCCCCGGACTAGAGCTACCAATATTGGATGAATTTTTTCCCCTCTTTCTTTTACCATCTGTGAATGGGTTTTAATTCCATTCCTTGATGTGAACTTCACTGTTTTAGGGACCATCAAAAATCCAAAGTTAGATAGGATGTAAATGTCAGGGGTGATGATTGTTTGAGTAACAGCTTTTTGGCCACGCAGAAGTGTTCATGAAACTTGTTAAGCAACTTTGTAAGTGTAGAGAAACCCAAAGGGTGTGTATCTGTTTTGATTTTCCTTAGCAAAAGTAGAAAGACCATAAAGAGCAGAAGTAGGGCTGACATTTATTTTTCTGCTCATGTGGGTAGATGTGGGGAGCTGCGATTGGAATCCAGTTCACGGTGTTTCTCAAACGTTGGCTCCAGTGGCAAGTGCAGCACGTAGGTAACCTCCATTGGACCTGATTCACCACTCTGCTGCTACAGCTGTACGCTGGTATAGCTTCATTGACTTCAGTGGCAGGTGCAGCGAGGGGGTAAAGGAAGCGTCACGGCTTGTCTCTCACTCCTTTGTAGGCAGTAAGTTGAATTAGATGCAGCTCCACTGGTTTCAATAGCATATAAGTTTTACCTAGTGCATAATGTTGAAGGTAGCTCCCCCACCCCCCTTTTTCGCCATTCTTATCCTGCCTCTTGCTTTTTAAAAGGACTTTCTTCTTGCCTTAAAAATTAAAAAAGAGTAAACTAACAAAAAATCCAGATGATTTTTATTCATCTTTCTAGTCCACCTCAAAAAGGTTTGTTGCACTTGGCTGCTCCTCAGAAATCGAATATTGTTACCTTTAGCTACTAGAGCATCAGGTAGCTGTACAACCTTAACACAGCCTTCCTAAATCCAGGCAAGGTGAGCTCTTGCACGGTAGTCGAAAGCAACTCCCTACATCATTCCATGCTGATCCTGGCCCTGCAGGTACAGGCAGAGCAACAGACATCCTCGTGCTCCTCCTTTGTGCAAAGACCAGTTAAATAGGGTTTGTGCACTGGAGCACGTTAGAAGGTAGGAGGACAGGTGCCCAGGTTGCAAGGCACTAACTGTGACAGCCTGTAAGTCTGTTACTTCTGTGCTTTCCTGCCTCTGGCTCACCCTCTGTGTGGCCTTGAAGAACATTCCCCTTGCAAATATCTCTCATCAGCCTTTTCCCCTCATCTTTTGCAGTCAAACAAGGGCTCTAGTTTTCTCTTTTGTTTTGCTAGTCTGACACCACTGTGCAGGGACAGAGGGAGCTGGATGAGCCTTACCATGGTGTGTTTCACCAGAGTGATCCCTGCGTTGTGGTTAAACATCCCTCCTGCTGTAAATTAAAGCGTGGCCTTTCCTGTAGGCTGCAATTAGTGGCAGAAAAACAACACTTTGTAAAACAAGAGCTGGACGAGCTGTAGGTACTGGTGTCGTCTAGCTTATTGCTAGGACCAAGAAGGCGTTTTTGTCTGCTTTCATGTGTCCTAAAAATCAACGTTCGCCACTATCCTTTGGTTGCTGCTCCTGCTCCCAGCCCAGCAATCTGCTCCTCATTTGGCATTTCCAGTGACTGCTGGAGGTATCAAAACTCAGTTTGCTCCATGTGCTGTTACCTCCTGGTGCAAACATGCCACAGCATGCCAGTGTGCTGGTGCGTTCGGGAGGGTGTGCGAGGGGGGCTGTTCCTGCGGGCTCCTCTGCACGGGCCTGAGTCTGGTTTTGAGGAATGGCTGGCGCCTGCCATGAATAGAGAAGCCTGGAGCTGCTTCGTTTTGTTCAAGGGAGTACAACCAGTGAATGTCATCATCCTGAGAATTTCAAAGCGGTGGGTTGTATAGCAGGTATAAAGCAGCCAGTGGGACTCAAGCGACAGGAGTAGCACAGGTTTCCTACACGGGGAAAAAAGCTATTTCTTGCTGGGAGAAGCAGCTGAGACTTGCATTGCCCCAGTGCTCTGTTGCGGCCCTTCCTTACCAGTGACCAAAGCTTGCTTCTCCCTCTTCAGCGTTGCGTAACGGTTTGTGATCTTCCTACTCTCCCTCCAGCATAGAAAACTGTTGACTGCAAAGAGAAGACACCCCACCTCACTAATATCGTTAGGGTTCAGGCCAATCCATACTTGCCAGCGTGAGAAACTGGGTGGATCCTGATTTTATTTTTTTGGGTGAAAGCTGTTCTCCAAATCAGCGTTCAAAACACATATTGAAAACATGTTGTGGTCAAACCCTGTTTGACATAGATGGGCTGGGGAGAATACCGTACAGCTGTAGTACTGTTTTCTGGACCCATTGAATCTTTTTCTCATGTTAAACAAAATACCAAACCCAAGAAACAGGACTTCTGAGAAGCCGTCACATTGGCCAGTAGATTAATGACCTTTGCTGCTAGAAACGAAATATAAATCAATGTGTTCATATTTATTTTACTGTGCTGACCACTAATTGATTTGTTAATATTTAAGGCATTATTCTGTAGGTTGTTTTTGTTTAAATAGAAAACTCTACATCGCACTTTGCTTTTGGATCAGAACAGGTTATTTATTATATTTGTGAAAATGTTTTGCCTCCCACATATGTATTGTTTTCTTTCCCTTGATGAAAAAACCCCAAACAACAAAACCTATCCCGAAACCAAAAAAAAAACCCCAAATCCAACAAGTGGATCTTCTTTGTTTCTTTTCATGCCAAACAAAATGGGTATTTCCTTTCAACTCGCTCTTAAATGTCCATTTCTATATTTTTTTTGTTTCCTCCAACAGTTCCTTTGGTAACTTGGGATGATATTTTTAGTGACACATGAAGTTCATACTACATCTAAGCATTTCTTTCAAGGCAAGGAAGTAAACTATGTGGAATCCATGTATTAGTGAGGAATATGAAAGCGATACTATTTTGTTTGTATTAAGCATTAGCTGTTATTTTGCATTCTGTACTAATGAGTAAATGTGTTATTATCTTGCCTAACACTGGTCTATTTTTGACTTTTTGCTTTCTTCATGTACATCAAAAGGAACCCTGAAAAACTTCTGTGGAGTTGCTTAGGATGGTCGTCAGTGTAACAAAATGCAGATTTTTTTTTTCTGTAAAGCTTCTTGTCTTTTTTCCTTTTCTAGATGCCCATTCTAGGGCATTAGAGGGGAAAGCTATTGCCATAAGCACGGATTCATATTTTAGCTTACTAGTGCATGACGTCCTTTTGCTGCAGTAGTTAAGTAATACTCTGACTGTAACCAGTGGGAATCTTGCCCAGCTCAGGAGTAAATGAAATACCCTAGCTAAATACATTATATTGGCTAGGGCCAGGCGAGGTACATTGTTAAAATTCATCTTTCACTCCTGTGTTTGGGTTACAACACTCTTAAGGTTTTGCTTTTTTGAGGAATGTGCCTCTGGTTCTGTAAGTATTTGATCCTGCTTCAGCTAAAATAGTTTGAAGTACGTTGACTTTAGTTGAGTAGGAGCAAGCCTTGAAACCTTTCAGGAATTTCACACTGCTGATGTTTTCTCATAGATGTATTTTTTGTTTTGTGATTATTTCTTTTTTTTTTAATTTTACAACCATGTATACAAGGATGCTCTGGATGAGATGGACATCTGTTGCCGATTATGGAAAAACAAATGCCATGCTTGCCAAAGGATTAGCAGAAAATGGAGAAGTCTGGACTTGATTTCTTTGAAGTTAGTGGCTAAGCTCCTATTGTTTTGAGCCAGGCTGGCTTCTTTGCCATCTACATGAAGTTGGAAGTGAAAATACAATCCACTTTCAAATGAATGTGGTCAAACAGCAGTTTTGGGAATCTCTCCTTTAAACAATGTATCACAGTTAAAATTGTATCTTTTTATCTGAAGTATCTGCAGGTAAAGGGAGGACTGTGATTTTTAAAAAATAAAATCAGTTTTTCAGTCTGTGTTTTGCAGGGGAAAAATGACTTGATTTAATTTCCTTCTCCATCTGTCCAGCAACATCATTTGCAAGTGCTTTGACCGTGTTTCATCTAGAGCCTTCTTGTCAGGTTGGTTTTGTACATTTGTCCTTATTCTCTTTATGTTGTACTGATCCCCGTGAGGGAATAGTTGATGAAAATGATTTTTTTTTCTTTTTTTCTTCTTCAGTATATAATAAATCATCTTGCTCTTATCATTGTACAGCCTTAGTGTTTGGTATTGCTGCTGCTCGTGCTATGGCTGACTGAATTGATTTTAGCCTGGCGTTGAGTGTGACTACAGGAGTGATACGTTTTAATACACTGATAAAGGAGTGTAGTCCAGTGTAGAATTTGTAACTCAGGTGGGTGGTCGGTGTACTTCCACCTGCTGCTGAAAGCCAGCTGTGTTCTCTCTCTGAGCTGTCTTGGCTTTGTGAGGGGCTGGGAGAGCATCTGACAGGATGGGACCAAGAAGGTACGGGAAGGGCTCTGTTTGGAGCTGTGCTTTCCCCTCAAGGAGCCATCACGAGCTCTGGAACAGCCCCAGGCTAACCACAGACTGACTTTCAACTCGAACTGTACAAAGGTGGGGACAAGCTGAGCCTGATATTTACACTTGCATGTTTTTTGCCAGTGTGCTCTTTCCTTCTTTCATTACTTGAGGGCTCCAGGAGAGCATATGCTTATGCAGCGTAAATGACTTTCCAAACAGAAAGGACATTCTGAACTGGAGCCTTGAAGCAGAGAAAATCTGCGGTTTGCTGGGTTCAACTCCGGTAAGAGACAAACGTTGCCCTTCCTCGGCGCTGCAGCCGTGCTGTTAGTGCAGTGAGCTGTCGGCCTCGATGGCAGTGTCCTGGTGCCCACACAAGACATTCCGGGTGTGGGAGTGCTGTTGAGGCACAGCTCTGAGTGTGTAAGCAACCGTGAACAGGGATGTGTCCCTGCGCTCCCCTGCCCTCTGCTATTCAAGGCATTGGGCCACTACGGGCAATAGTGGCACCGTGGTGGAATTACCCTGATTTACTGTTTTGTCGGGCTGAGAGCTATCTCAGTGCTTAGGTGACTTCTGTGCTAACAGTGAAATGTGGGAGGCTTTATGTCTTCTTATTTATAGTAAACAGAGTCAAAGGTCCCTTCCGACCATGAAGATTCTATGGTTCTATAAAAACTTGTAAGTGCAGCTTAATGTTAAATCTCACCCCAGCCCTTCGTCGTCTTATGCCCGTGAGGACTGTGTTACTTTCAGTTGTCCTAGGAAGCCGAGAGGAGCAAACGTTTACAGAGCAGTGTGTCCCTGTTATCGGGTGTTAAAGCACTGCCTTTTTAATACTTACATGTGGTAGTTATATTCTATATTAATTCTATAGCAATTTGGTACAGCCAGACCCTAGTGACACACCGAGATACCTGGGCAACCTAATTCAGAGTCACAGGTGTTTGTTAAGTTAGGCAGCAAAAAAAAAAAGTATAAAAAATAGACAAAAATCTAAGACTAATTGTATGACTTGAAAGCATAAATAGCTTCTCCAATTACTCTGATGTCTAAGGATCTCAATTGGCTTGCAGCGTGTTACACTTGAAGAAGTAAAGTTTGGGAAAAAATAAGTGATTTGCCCAGAAAGTCTGAAAAGGCAGATTGAATCCCAGGCCTTTAAATACCAGGCTGCTGACCCTGCCACATCTCTGTTCAGCCTCCCTGTTCACAGGCTGATGAAAATGACTGGATTTTAAGAACAATTTGATTCATAATTGTTGGATTTTCATTGCTTATATAATGGCTTTACAATGTGTTAGGAAATGGACTTTAGCACGTGGTTTAAAAATACTGAAACTCGGCAGAGAGATCTCTCTCTATTGCTTCTGCCATTAAATCTTAGTGGAGAGGTGGAAAAAACAACAGTCTTTAGGAGGATTGTAGAGGGTGCATGTTTGCAAAGCGCAGGTTCCGGAGGCTCTTCTCTATTCATTTATGTCCACTTCACATAAATTCTCTCTATTCCTATTTCTAGCTCTCCTACAGCATTTGGATTGGATGCTGCTTGTCTGTTTTGGAATAGAAATGAGCTGCTGTAACAGATAATGCCTAGAATTTGTTGGCCTAATCCTTCAGTGAATGACACTCTTTCAATCGGCCTCATTCCACTGAGTTTGCTTCACCTCTCTACCTGCCTGAAACAAGAGTAGATCTATTTAAAGTCGGTGGAATTGCAGGATTGTAAAGAGAGATAGGAAGATTATCCGCGGTATATTATCTGAGTCTGGAGAATGTCTTCGGCAGGTGTTTGCTGAACGTATAAAGATGTTAGAAAAAAGTATTAATCTAAGGCTTGTTTCTCAATATCAAGGTACGAAGAGGTAATGTGAATGAGAGAACAAGGTGTAGAGTAATAAGAAATGGACACAGTTGCATGATAAATTAAATATGCTGCATTTGGTGTGTCTTCTCTACCTGAAGAAGCCAGGCTATCCACTTGACTAAACGCAATGAGACCAATAGTGTGAAAAACACTGCATGAGTCTGTGTATTACCCTGGGCCTTACAAGAGGAAAAGTATTTATGAAAAACCTGTGAAAAGTCAAATGGCAAAATCCCTTCTCACCAGCGAGATGATGATGTATTGGTCAACACCTGGTATTTCAGGGAGGCTGTAAAGAATCCTTCAGACTTAAGGGACTCGTTAAAAAACAGCAGTGTGATGCCAAAAATCTTTGATTGCAGGAGCTAACTGAGATCTCATGTGTGGCAATGGCTCGGTTTTGCTCAGCGTGAGCTTGTCGAGGTGGGGATTGTCTCGGCCAGGAGTGGGAGCCCCTGTGGAGGCAGGGCGGGCTGCAGCCTCGGTCGCCGTCAGGGATTTGTCCTTCTCCGCTTTGACCTTCCATGTGTGCGAGTGCATGTGAAGCAGCCCCTTTAAGGACTCTTCCTCCTTGGCATTATCCACTATTTATAAGAGATCATTTTCCAGTAGCTCCTTATTGCAGCTACCTCTAATGCTGTTGGCGGTATCTCAGCAGCAGCGTGTTGGGCTTAATTAGGAAATGGCCGAACTACCAAATACGTGGGACTCTTAGACAAGTAGCTGCTGTTTGTAAAAGCTGGCGAGCAGCTGCTGCTTGTGTAACAGTGGTACTCCGAGCGTGTTTGGATTAGCAGGTCCGCATTCAGACAGAGGAACAATGCAATTAATCTCCAGGGTGCTGTGTTTATTTCTTTTATTTATTATTATTTGTTTCTGTTATTTATTTCAGGTGGGATTATGGGCTGCTGTACGTGCTGCTGCTCTGTCTGGTAGCTGGCACCAAGGTACCCAGGCATGAGCACTGGATGCTTCTCATGCCTTCTCTTATGACCGGTCTCTCTGATGATGTCTTTGAGGGTCTGGTCTGTTTTTGACTGGTCTACCTTTGGTTTATGTTGTCACACGCTCACAGAAGTGTAATTAATAAGGCAGCTTTTATAATGTTTGCTTAACAACCTTGAGTTAATGTTTGTTTACTTGTGTGAAGCAGATTTTTATTACGCAAACCCCAAGTAATTTCTAATGAATGTTATTGAAAAGTACAAAGTGGTAACAGAAGAATATAAATAAAAATAAGGCAGATGTTTCAAGGTTGTGGTGACCCCAGGCACACAAAACTGAGGAGGTAGGAGCGGGAGGCGGCAGAGGATAGTACCAGTCTGCCTTTTGCTGATCCCACAGTCCCAAGACACATGCGGGATGTTCAGCTGCCATATTTGCAATTATACCCTTGAAATAACGGCTGATAAAACCTGAGCTGAACTGCTGACCATTTGTGTTGGCCTTCCCTTGAGGCTGACCTGCTGCAGGTGGGAGGCAGAGGGCTCAGGGATGGTTACGCGCTGCCAAACAGGCTGCACCTTCCCCCGCGCTCTCTTCCCGCAGGGGTAAAATGCAGCAGGGCTGGGTTAAACCCTTGTCCTTAGGGTGGGCTCCGTGTTAGCCTGGTATCAGCACAGAAAACATGACAGCAATTGTTAAATTGTAAGGTGTAGCCACCTACCTGAGGTTCTGAAGGAAACATCAGAGGTGGTGGGTGAGCAGAGTGTGAAGAGAGATGCTAGAATTCAGGTTGCAGACACCTGGGGCGGTATCTCTTCTCTCAGCAGGTTTCTTGCTAGAGAGACAGTTCCATCAGCCTGGAGCCCTTTTCTAGGGTCTAATACGTGGGACAGATTTCTGAAGACACGTTGTTAATCCAGATTAGCATTGATCTTTACGCAGCTTCTCGCAGCTGCTGAGAAATGCAAGGATGGGTCAGACTGCAGCTATATGGATATACGTGCTGGGTATATATTAGGATATAATAAGCTTCCAAGGGAGTTCTTCTTAATTTGGGTACAGACTATATATGCTAATTATATGGCAACAGTCTTGACAATTAGCATGCATGCTTCTAACTTGCCTTTCTGATTACGCTAACAAAGCCAGCTTTGCCTTCCCCTCTCACTGACTTCAAAGGCATTGTCTTGATTTAAGAAACGGTGTCCTGAAGCTGTGGTTACTGCGACTGTCAGGCTGCCCGCTTAACAAACGGCGTGGGAAACGGATGAGCAGCCAAGCTCTCTCTGAAATGGTTCAGGAGAGCTTTGAGGTTACAAAATGCCAGCCAGCCTTTATTGTCGTTGGCATACAACAGAACGTTCCCATGGTGAATACAGCACAGGTCTTCCAAATGAGAGCGTGCTTCCCTACAATATCAGGACCCAAAGATACACCTTCGGTCCAGATCGTAGGCTATAGTACTTAAAAGAGAATGTAATGTACACATCCCAGAGGGAAAAGTAATAATTGGTGGAAGAAATGAGAATAGAAACAGAGAGACAGAAAATTTGAAGTTCCCTTGGGTGATCCTGCCAACCCTGGGACACGAGCCTGGTGTAGGTCATGGGCAACATTTAAAAACATTTGGCACCTTAATCTGCTTGGGTGGTTTCATAAATCTCAGCAGACATTTTAAATTGCGGTAGCGTTTCTGTGAATCTGATTGCAAGTCTTCTTTGAAAACAAGGCTTAAAAAGCCAGGTGCGTTAGTCTTTTACAAAATTTAACCCTCCAAGGAGAGTCATCGGTACGTGGTTGAGCGACTGCAGTGGGGGCAGTTGTAGCCTTTGAGCCTCGCTGGAGTTATCCAGGACAATTCCCTGCACGGAGCTGGGGTTGCCTGAACTGCCTGCGTGGAAATTAAAGAGTACAGTCCCCTGTCTCTGCCCGGTGCCGCACTGGTTACCAGTCTGAAGCTACGTGTTCCCTATAGAAACCCATCATCTCAATGCTGCAGTGCCACAGTTGAATTGTAAATATTTGAATGTCCTCCTGGAGCCTGGTTGAGGTCACCCTGCGCTCAGCAGGTGCTGCTGAAGATGATCTAGATCTCCTCCAGAAGGAAATGAAGCTGTGTCACATCACACAGGAGCATCACTTACGTTTGGCATTTGGGATAAAACTTAATGTTCTACAATTATAGTGCCGGATGGCTGGCAGCGATTTTGCCAGACAAATACCACATGTCTTTCCCAGAAGGATTCAACCTTTAATATTGTTTTGATGCTGGAGGCTTTTCCAATTTCTGTTTATTACGAGTGAGTTAATCTATGTTGGAAGTGCTGCCTTTAGCCCAATACAGCTGGTGCCACCTACAGCACGGTGGAAAAACCATGGCCACAGCGTTTTGCTTCCGTGGAGCTGCCGTATGACCGAAGCAAACTGTCACCTTGCAGAAATTAAGCCTTTGAAGGGCTGAACATGTGGTAGCTCTTCATCTGCTTTTGTGGGCTTTGAGGCTGTTTCCAAAGAGTTTCACTTTGACACCCTCCAAGCATGGAAATCTATTGCTGAGACTGCAGGGAAATGTTGAAAGCCAAGTGGCGCACGTGGGAAGCTCGTGGAAGGAAAAGCAGAAGAGGAGCTGGGAGATGTTAGGGCTGCACTGGTCCAGAGCCAAGCTCACGAGGGAGGGGTACATCCACCTAGCTTCACCCTTGCTTTTTTCTACCTTTATGTTATTGTCTTTTTTAAACCTGAATCACCAACTGCAGTGGATGTTCATAGAATCACAGAATGGTTTGGGTTGGAAAGGATCTTAAAGATCATCTCATTCCAGGGCAGGGACACCTCCCACCAGCCCAGGTTGCTCCAAGCCCCGTCCAACCTGGCCTTGAACCCCTCCAGGGATGGGGCAGCCACAGCTTCTCTGGGCAACCTGGGCCAGTGTCCCACCACCCTCAGAGGGAAAAAATTCTTCCTAATATCTAATCTAAATCTCCCTTCTTTCAGTTTAAAACTGTCCCCCCTCATCCCATGGCTCCACTCCTTGATCCAGAGTCCCTCCCCATCTCTCCTGTAGCCCTTTAGGGACTGGAAGGGGCTCTAAGGTCTCCCTGGAGACTTCTCTTCTCCAGGCTGAAGCCCCCCAACTCTAGCCCTCGGATCATCTTCGTGGCCTCCTCTGGACCCACTCCAACAGGTCCATGTCCTTCCATGTCCATGTTTGTGCTGTGCAGTTAAACTGGTGATGAAATGTGATATTTTGGGGGGGTAATCTTGCTCGTTTGCAGCACGTGTACAAAACCAGGTGCCCTGAGTCCAGGCAGGCTCTATTTCTTGGAAAAGATTTCCACGTACACAGCAAGAGGCCAGTTTTAATCAGCATCCTCGCGCCCAGCCTTCCGTCGGAGCAGAGAACGGAGGGCAGCTGTTTGCTCCAGCTTCACCTATTCGAGCCACCACTTCTTCTTTCCTGGGACCTTGGTGAATCCCTGACGCTTCTCTGTCTCAGGGGAATCCTGCCTGTCCTCCTGGGGAAAGAGCAAGAGCGGGGTGACTGGATTCATTGCTATTTCAGGAGGATATAAATAATATACAAGGTGTAACACATGAGCGGCAAATCGGACTGTGCTGAATATTCGTGTAAATGCAGTGGGGCGCTTGATCCTTCTTCTAAGGGCTTTTACTGCGCAGCTCACGCATTTTTCTATGTGTTTTATGGCGCAGAGGAGACAAGTGAACGACCGTGTTGTGTGATCACAAGTCACCCTCCTGAAATACTCTAACAAGGGTTTAATTGTTGTTCCCTGGAGGAATGTCTGTAGTAACTGAAAAAAAATCAAGAACAATACAGAACTGAGACCAGTTTCGGAATAAATGGGTCACAGTAATTCATAATTCCAAAATAACCCATATTAGTTGGTGTCCACCTCTCTGGGCTCCGTTTTTCCCACTTCCCTGCTGGTCCAGCAGCTTTGCTGGGGACTGTGATGTGCTGCTTGGGAAGCACCAACCAACCTCACACCCGCCGGTTTCCTAACTGGCTACCGAAAAATCCAGAGTGAAGTTTTCAAAAGTCTTGTAGCCCCTTGAGAAGAATAATACATGTTTTCGTGTCTTTGAGCCTTCTGGATGAAGAAGTCCCATCGGTCTTCAGCCGGCTCAAGGACCTGAAGTCCTGGCTGCAGCCGGAGGGATGGTTGTGGCGGTGGCCCTACCTTGTGGTGGCTCTCACGGGTGCCCGGAGCCATCGAGGTGGAGTTGGCTCTTGAAAGATGTGTGTGGGATGCCCGTCCCCGTGTCCATGCTCCAACGTCAGTCTGTCCTGACGGCCCTACAGCCCAACCTGGCCGGCTCAGCCTCCGCTCTCCCATGCCGTGGTCACACCTCCTGATGGCACTGCAGACATACTTTTAGAAATCCCAAACAATTCCCTCTTTAAACCCGTATTTCAAGCTCTTCTTTAATATTGCCCCATTTTCAGAGGCTTTAAGAAAGGTGGCAGTGCTTTATTGATATAGGTTTGTTGTTTTGAGGCGGGCGAAGTGATGGTATTTTATTTTGATTTCAACAGCACGCTCATTAAGATGTCCAAAAAGGAGGTAATATCCCCTGGAAACAGAAGAGGGCGGCTGTTTTTTGAGAATGAAACAGTCACTCAGATCTAGACGAAAAAGGTTTGTTTTTTTTTTTCCTTCCCCATGAATGAATAAAAATAGCACCATATTCCAGGGCCTGCGCTAGTGTAATTAGTGTATAAAATAGCTGGACCCCCGTCACCTTCCACAGAGTCCCTGGGCTTTTTCTGATAAAATTAGATTCCTTGCAATTTTATTGCAATATAATTAAAAAGTAACCAAGGGAATACAGAACTCGGTCTTCGGAGATGTTCAGCATCAGGCAGAATAAAAAGCATTTGGCAGCTCACCGGATTAATAACCAGTTTCTTTGTTTACTGCCCAAACTGCAAAAAAATAATTGCTGTGAATTGTCACTCTGTACGTATGGAAAAATACGGGAAAATCAGGTTTAGTAAAATGTTCTTCAACCCTCCGAATGTGTATTTTTTTAAATTGAATGATGTTTTCAATTCGAATGTAACAACAGATGCATAAATTCCAAAGCAAAACGTCCTTCTGGAGTGAAGTCTTTCTTCAAATCCAAAATAAGGCATTTTGTGACTTCTTAATTTTTCAAGCTTCGATTTCCAATGAAAACAACTACACGAGTTTGACCGGACTTTACCGTGAGGTTAAGTCTATCCAAATCTCTATTTCCTGGCAAACACTGAGCTGAAACCCCCGCGGGGGCTGCGGTGAGCAGCCCTGAGCCCTGGTTTTAGCGACAGCGCAGCCGCGCCGGGGCAGTGGCACCCACCTGCCTCCCCGGCCAAGCCTCTACGCTTATTTTTCAATGTAGGCAGCCTGCGCGCAGGCAGCGCAGCCTTGGAGCACAAGGTGTCCAGTTTTTGCATAAGAAATTTCCAATATCCGGTTTGTCACGCGATGCCCCTCCAAAAATAACAACCCCTCGTCTCCCGTGGCCGGGGCTGTGCTGGGGACGTGGCGAAAGATCCCGAGCTAGGGACGTGCGTGTGTTTTTAAAGCCAAAATAATCAAACTGGTTCACGTGGAAACACGCACCCTCTATAAGGTACTTGATGGGAGGGATGGTAAATCCCCATTCCCTGTGGGACTAAACTGCGGAGGGATGGTGGGAGGAGGGATGGGTGGTGCTGCCTCTGGTAGCAGAGCAAAGGGACAACCACGGGAAATGATGAAGCTGAGGAAGGCTAAATACCCGTGTGGGACCTACACCTCCAGTGCCTTTGTTGCTCCAGCCGGTAGATGATTTGGAAGACCCAACAGTGACTCCTTCCAGCGCCTTCCCGGTGTCACTCTGCCTTTCTGCCTCTGAAGACAAATGGGGATTTCTGTGTTTGGCTTCGGTGAGGAGCATGTGAAAAGCAAATTGTCTTTTTTTTGTTTTTTTAAATAGCTCTGAGGCAGGAGCAATTAGAGACCCTCTGCACTGAAGCGGTACTCACCGAACCGGTAACCCAAAAAGGCTACTCTTCTGATGCAGAAAATAATGAGGGCTGCCCTAAACTTTTAATCAGGAGCTCAACTTTTATTTGCAGCTCCTGACAAGGATAGCGTCCCTTAATAACGCTTCTGACAGTTCCAAACTCCTGAAATTAATGTGAGAGCAACGAGAATTTAATGGAAGCGCTAATTACAGATGCTGGAATTATTCTGCTGCAATTCAAAACCTCTGATGTGGAGAAACTCTTAGCACGGATGGGCTGTCATCTAATTTCTATGAAGTTTTGCTGTGAAAGGTGACCCTGGCTTTATGCACCTTCCTTCTGCAAGACGTGGGCATCCTTCTCTCCCGTTGACTTCCACACCTGGCAAAGAACCGGGATGCAAGCAATTAATTCCTCTCGCTCTGGAGACTGTACTACTCATACCCCTCATGCGCGCCGTTCCCTCTATTTCCCCTCTCATGATTAGTCATAATGTCCTGGACCGGCAGGCCTGCATCCAGGCTTTTCCCAAAAATGCTGACTGATTCTGCAGGTGGGTTAAACCCAGTCTGTACCCAGCTTGCCACCTCTGCCGCAGAAACGGCCGAACCGCACATCAAACGGCTCCTGCTTCGCCGTGCTTTACAGTCTGATTTATTGGGACAAACCAGTGCCGACAATTCGGTGCCGCTTGACGTGGTTATTCAGGTTACGGGGTGGCGAAGGGATGGAGGTGGAGGGCAGGCAGCCTCCGGGAGATGGGAGAGAAGAGCCATTCATGGCAGGGAGCCACCTCAGTCTTTAACCCCCTGAGTGAGCATCCCCAAAATCACAGCTCTTTGGAAAAGAGATTTAACGTTATCCGTGGACCTTCTCGTGCCCTCCCCGCATACCCTGAAAATGCTCCGTCTGTCTGCTTAGAGCTCAGGGCATCAAGAATTAAGTTTGAAGGCTCTAAAGGGTGAGACCTTCGATTTCCAACGACTAGTTAGAGATCAGAGGAAGTCCCAGGCCTTGGGGCTGGATGTGGATCTTCCCCAAAACGTGACCAGCTTCTGATCTGTGCCACTTTTTTCCTGTCTCTCTCACAGGCAGCTGTGAAACCTGAACCTTGATATTAGTTCCAACTGTTGAATGGCATTAGATGATTCATCTCTTCTATTAATACAAAAAGTTTCTGCTTTGCACGTAATGCCTTTTGAGAAATAGATTAAGACATAAGGGACGTCGAAGAATTATTTAATCTAAGCCTTTTTTTTCTCCATTCCTGTACTTTGTCGCTTTATTGAATGATTACGCTCCGGTTCCTGCTCTTCCCCAGTGACTCTGGAGACAGTCCACAAAGGCAGGAGCCATCTCGTCCTGCTTCAGTGCCCCTCTCCTCAGGGAAGGGCGTGTGTCTTTTATCAAAAATTAACAAATTTCCCTGGGTATAATGGGGATAAGAAAAGGAGGGGAAAACTAACAAGCTGGTTTCACTATGCTCTGTTAATAAGGCAAAGCCGCTATCATAAAAATGCCAGCACGAGCATTGAAAATCAAAGTAGAGTCTCAGTGATTCAGCTGAAAAAAATCTCATTTGGCCAAAGAGGTGGCTTGGAGATTTCCCACCCTCAGCTGGTCAATGGTCACGGAGTCATGTGCATAAATGCAAATGTTCCCGGGAAACATTGCAATGAATCAATACGCTCCGCGGCAATAAAGATGGAGAAGGTTTTATTGTTGTGGTAATACTTGGCAAGTGATGTGTATTTTGCAGCTGAAAGTCAATGGCCAGTTTTATGGATTTTTGAGCTCTTATTACATTGTGAGGACCTTGACAGAGTGGGATTTAAACACCCCTTTCCTCCTCCCCTTCCCCTCTGCTGTTAAGAAAGGGAGCAGTAGATCAAAGATGAATTGATAGAAGTAAAAATGAGAGTCGAGAGAAATCTCGCGGCATTAAATTTTGGGGAAGGATATTTGTAAACCCAATACTTAGTTCCAAATATCACTGGAAAAACACGGTCCCTCTACAGTTCCCTGAAACCATGGAGCACGTACCGACTGTGAATGCTCTCAACCACACTTCAAGAGAACGAGCTTCACGTCCTGTGTTGAGCCCAAGTTCTCCGGGCTGTGGCCTTCTTTTATGTTATATTTGCACAGCACCCGCCATGGTGGTCCCCATCCCCACAGGAGACGGGAGGAAAAGGGGACCCGCTTCGTGGAAACTCGGTCTTTTCGGTTTTATTTTCCTGGGTGTTGGGGCAGTAGGTAGTACTATCAGAGGAGGGCTGACCCCAGCTCACATGGAAAGCTATTAAAAGTAAAGAATTTTTTACTAAATTTTTTAGTGAAAGTAAAGAATTTTGGGTGCTGTGAGCGGGGGGAGAATGACATTTCACATAAGCACCTTAAAAACGCCAGTTACCCATATAACTTAGTGGGAAGTGGCCTCCTAACAAATCCATATTTGTTGTTTGCTGGGGTTTGTAAGCGCTGCTATAACCGCAGGGAATTATAGAGAAAGGAATGAGCAAACTTCCCGGGACTGCCAACAGAAAGTCCTTTCTCCTTTCGTGAAGTTCTCGCTGCCGTTAAAGGTTTTCCAAGAGGAAGCTGCATTTTTCTCAGCACATTATTATTCTGATGATTTCCCCAGCACTGACAGCACCCGCGGTACCTTCTCATTATTTGGTAGATGTGCCAGAGCCTGGTCTGTCTCCCATTAAAGTCAATAACTATCTTTCTTAATTAGCGGTCAAATTACGATCAGTCTCTTAACGTCACTATCAATTAGGTGCAGTGTGGCCATGCTCCGTTTTTCCTTTGAGTCCTTGGAGGTGAGCCGGGTCCTTGGAGGCTGGGCAGGATCCCGAACGGGAGCCAGAGCCCAGGGGTCTGGGTGGCATCCACTGAGGGTCACGACCCTCCAAAATGCTCCTTGGAGGAAGAGGAGGCTCTCCCAAAACACAGACCCAGCACAGCTGGTTTAATCGCCCCGTTCCGACCAAACGAATAACTTGAAAGTGTCAGAAATTCCATTGTGTCCCCGGAAAAGGCAGCCTTTCCTCCTTTTTCCTCTGTGCTGGATCACCGTGGTGACCTTGGCATGCAGTGAACTCTCACCAAGAGCTGGGCTGGGGCCCAGAAATTAAGACATGCGGGTTTCTGAGGCCAATTACAGCACGTGGGGGCGAATGATAACGGGCTCGGATGCTGCAGCTTGGGCAGCTGGTGCCTTCATAGCGCCGGGTTTACTCTGCTGCGAGCGCAGTACATCAAGGGCTGGATGTAGATGTTGAGGAGGTACCAGGGGGGTCGCAGTGATTGACGTGTCATCAGGACTCCTCCGAAGGGCCCGACAAGTGGGACGCGGGACGGTGCAATGCAGGTGCTGGGGGCCGCAGCTCCTGTTTGCTGTGCCAGATTATTTGTTCAGATGGGGATCAGGAGTATTTGCAGTACTTCGGTCAAAAAAAAAAAAGAAAAGAAAAAAAGAAAAAAGGAAAAGCAAGAATGTGCTTTGATGAAGCTAAAGCACAGGACAAACCTGGCTCCCTGCTGACTGTACCAAGGTTTGCTGAAATTTAGCTTATCAGCACATGGTGATATTTGCTAGCAAAACAGACTAAATGATCTAAACCAAAGCACACGGGGCTGTTATAAACCTCCCATGCCTTAGCATAGACAATTGCCTAGCACCGCCAATTTTCTCATAACATCCCTTCCCAAACTAAGGGAGATTTTCCTCTGGAAATGTCTGTTTTCGTCTATGAAAACTCAGGCTGCCACCTATTTTTCGCTGACCCCAAAGCCTCTGTTACATTTGCACTATTTAAACTCCTGCTTTTTTTCTATATTATTGCCTTTCACAACCACATGGTACAGTTGAACTAATTCTGTCTGTGGGAAACCAAGGCAGAGAGAAATCTGTGCTTTGCCCCGGGTCCCACAGATTAACGTGGGAACAGCTTGGATCCCAGACCTTTATACTTCGGCCCCTCGCTCCCTTGGCCTTATCTGAGTCAATGGAAGACCCTCCTGACAAGGATAGCAGTTTTCCATATGGAAAGTGACATTTTAATCTCTCTTTTTTGTTGGTTTGGATGCAGTGAGCATCTGGAAGAAGCAGCGCAGAGGCCTGCCAGCAGCTGCTCCATGGAGGTAAGACAGGCAACTTCGGACCAGAGTGAAACTAAGAGCGTTAATTTAAAGACAGAAGGATCTAAAGGAGATGGAGGGTGCCCACGTTGCTTCTGGAGAAGACTCACTCTTCCTTATGAACCTCTTTGCTGCATAGTGAAGGACAAGCCCCAGCCACCCCAGCACCGTCCAGCGTGAAAACATCAGTAAATAGTGGTGGAATCAGGACTTTTCCTGCAGGAATGGAGCACATGAGCTGCCACAAAATACTAGCGCGGTGCCCAGGCGTCACTTCGCCTGGACATTTAGCCCGGACTGCCTGTGGAAGCGGGAGACGGGGATTCAGGGGCGGGAAGGGGGAGCAGCCCCCCCATCTCCCCCTCTCTGCCTTTATTCATTTACATCTTGCACCGGGTTTAATTTATCTAGGTGTGCCAGCCCAATGAAACTTCAGTCTCTTCCCTTAACTGCTGCGATAATCTCTCCTCTGCTGCCTTTTGAAAATAGAAAGAGCCGTGCGGCTGAAATGGACCATTTTGATGAGTATCTTCGTGCTTTTTCAGCTCTTTCTTTGCTTCCCATCATGGAAAACTTTAGAATTTCACCTCACCTCAGCACCTGAAGCGCTGATTTCCATTTACTTTAATTTCAGACACCACAGAGTGATTCCCCGATAGCTGAGAGCTTTGTTAACGCTTCTTTTTTTGACGTAAAGAACGAAGAAAAGGGCCTGAAAGAAATCCATATATTGTACATAATAACAATTTGCAGTGAAGCAAATACCCTTAATGTCCCAAAGAAAGTTCTTGCAATAAAATATATACAGTTCCCTCTCTGGCTGTTAATTCTTGTTTCACACTTTTTATCTGCTGAGCTTTCCAATTTTCTGAGCAAGATGAGAAAAACGAGATCTTGGGGCTCGGTGCTGAGGAGCAGGAGCAGGTTCGTCGAAGACAAGAGGGTTTTTTTGCCCTAAACTTGGGTAAATTCGCCCGCCTTTCGCAGGAAAGGTGTGGGGAGAGGGGAAATCCTCGCCCTGAAATAGGGTTTTTTCCATTCACGTGGCAAAGTCTGGGGGGGAGTCTCCAGAGGAGAACTTCAAAGAGTGGTCACTTAAAAACCAAAATTGTGATACATATTCTGCCACAAAGGTCGTAACTCTTTTTTTTTTAGCTTGAAAAACTGAAAAATGGCTTTGTTTAACAGCAGCGTACTGATCCCCCTCAGAAAGCGAATGAAGATTAATCCTCAGTCACACTGGGGAAGAGTCGGCTTTGAAACGACGGTTCCGGTGATTTTAAATTAACGTCTGCAGCACACAGAGTGAATCCTTTTCCTCTGAGTGTGTCCACTCTGGGCACTTCTTACCACAATTTAATTGACTGCCAATTAGTGTAAAGTAGTCACACATTTTTAAGGCTAGTGTAGACACTTTCCCACATTAGTCTGTAAGTCGGCTGATAATTAATCTGATATATCTATCCTCACCAACCCCAGAGAGAGTTTTACCTATCAGATATGAGGCACTTGTTACTAAAAAAAAAATTATATCTTCATTTAAAACAGCTGAGGAGCAATGTTTAATTAGTTACATGCCATATATTGTGGACAACTGACTTTCATATAGACGGGGATTTGAGTGGTCTGCGTTATATATTTAGCTTTGCTGTCAGGCTCGCAAATCATCTCGGGAAATAACTTGCTCCTTTGTGCTTCTCTTCTGACCTCCTCCCTAACACCAACAGCAGAGAATGAAAAACGCTATGCCAAAGTTAAGTGGTTTGGGGGTTTTTCGTTTAAATACGGAGTTTGTGGGGGTTTTTTCTAGTCAAAGAAATCTCTGGATATTTATTCAACCCGAAGTTACTTGTGACTTTCTTCGAAGAAAAAAAAAAAAAAAAGGAAGCATTTTGAGGAGCACACTGAGGCTCTTGTCTGCATCTGGTTCATGTGTTCATCATCTGGAGCTGGATGAAGTGGATGTACAGGTGTGCTTTTGCATTTACACGACGTTTTCCGTTCTCTCTGTACGCCGACCCTCGATGACGTCAGGCTCACGACAAGCACAGACTCTCTTCCGCTGTTTCTTCCCTCGTCTCGGGGAGACACCCTGCCCCCCGCAGGAAAAGCGTTATCTCGCTGTGCGGTTCTTCTGCGTCTTTGCGAGGGGCCGCGCTGCCTACGGCGGTACCTACAGGGCACGAGCAGCATCATATACACGCCAGAAACACGCATTTTGTGTCTTATCTTGTTTCCGAGTCAGCGCAGCCGCCTGCTTACAGCCGCCCCACGACGAAAACCATCCTCTCTGCTGGCTAATAACTATGGTTGAGCCGAGCTGGTCCTTGCCAGGGATAAGAAGGAGCTGGCAGAGCCTTCTGCTTTCTGCTGGCCTCCCCCCCGCCTCCCAAAGCGCCAGTGACTCACGCTTAGGTCTTGAACGACAGCAGACGCCTTGCCCAGTGCTGCTGTGACAGATGCTGCGGAAACCATTGGGGCCTCTTTTCTTTGCCTAATCAAAGCAAAATATTTAAGCAGGAGAGACCAAGTGGATTACTCTGCTCCCAGGACCCTTGTTGAATTCGCTGCCTCGGGACTTGCACCAACCCTTCAATGACTGGGCCCACAAAGCCCCCAAGCCCTAGCCAACGTCTCAAAATCGGGGTGCTCAGCAGGGTCTGGTGGCCACAGGCTGGACCGGGCTGGCCAATCTTCCCGATTCAGCCATCCTAAATATGTACTGGTCATACTGGGAGGGACTACAGCAGCTGGAGATGGTGCTGCAATACGGGCAGCAAGGACATTCACGGACACCCCCACCCCGCAATTAGCAGCAATAAAAAAAGCTGCCGCCCTTCGCTTGCAAAGAGGAGTTTCCTGATTTCCCCTCACCCCCAAAGTCCCCCCAGGTCTGCAGACACCCCTGTGGCTTAAAGAATAGAAACTTCGGCCAGGCTGATTGAAGAAAAGCCCCTACGCAAACATTGAAAGTGTCTTAATCAAGGTCAGTAAGTGCCGCAGCAAAATGAATCGAACTTCAGGAGGAAAAAAATGGCTTTTCTTTTTAAGAAAGGTGGATGCTTCCTATTGATTTATTTTTTTTTCTTTAGTCAGGATTTTGCAGTGAATCCGTACAGCAACTTCCACTGCAATGTTCTTGGAAATAAATGGACCACATATTATGCACGTTCATTTAAACGCAGCAGATCTATTTGAAAAGAATAGGAGCTGATTGAGTTAGCTTTCTGTAATTGAAAAGGGGCTTGGCTGTACCAGTCTTCTTGCAAAGTAATTTATCTGCTTGAAAGTTGGATCATCAGCTGTAGTTAAACCTCATTCTGCTTTCAAGATGCTTGGTTTTTGTGTCTCCAGTCCAGGCTTTTCCTAAACCACCCTGAGCTTAACTTCTAGTTTAAGCTAGCCCAAACTTCAGTGAATTCAATTAAAACTAAGGGTGAACCCTGCTGCCAGTCCAGTCTGATCACTTCCTCGATCCCTGACAGCGGACGGTGGTGGGAAATGGTCCTTGGTAAACAAGTGACACCAAGGCAGAGCACAAGCTGCGAGGAATTCTGCTTTTTTAGTAGGGATGCTTATTTAATATTAAATTATTCTTGAACCTAGAGGCTTCCACATCCTATTGCCGGTTTTGTCTCCTGCCTGGACAGTTGCACAAACCTTGCAAAGAGGCGGAGTTGCTTCTGGACTTGTAAAACCACTCTCTCCTTTTCCCACTGAATTCTTGTAGAATCTTTCCAAATCTTTCACTGCCACTACTCATCTCTGTCTCCTCACTGAGTGTTTTTTCTCCCCCACCACAGGTCTTGGATGTCAGCTCTCCTACTGCCCACTTGCTTCCCTTTGATATCCTCCCTCTCAGATTAATCCCGAGGAAAAAAAACCTCCCAAAGGATCCTCTTTGCTTTCCGCCTACTCCCATGAATCAGCCAGCGGTTCCCGGCGGCGGGGCTGGGACGAGCAGGTCAGCACTCAGGGCACATCCCCAAGCCCCCGCGCGATGGTAATGGGGGGAGCTGAGAGCTCAGCCCCCACCAGAGATGCTTTGATGTCCGGAGAGCATCAGCTCTTCATTTTCACTCACGTCACTTGGGCCGGCTCCGAGGGCTGTGGCGTGCTGCTCCCCTCCTGCGTTAGTCACATCTGCCCCTTGGGAAGGGCAAAGCTCAGCGGGGTCCCTGGGCTGTGACACCAGAGGGTGATCGGGGTGCCCCAAGAGCGAAGCGGTTTGTAGGCACAGCTCAAACCACGGTCAGGCCAGCGGAGAGGCTGATGCCACCCACCCCAGCAAGGAGTCGAGAGGTGCGTGCCCTCAAAAGCTTGAGCAGCAAGGAATCAAGTGAGGAATCAGGAAAAAGAAGCAGATATGAGATCTTTAACCTTTAGGTTAAGGTAACTTAAGGCAACTTAACCTCAAAGTCCTTTGACTTTTGAGTGGGGTAGATACCTACGGTGATGAAGCCGAGACCATGATACCTATGGGCCAGGACAATCAGAGCCAAACCAGCAGCTTTGTCGGTTGTCCCCTTACGCGCAGAGAGGGCTGCAAACCCCGGGTGGAAGGTGCAGGAGAAGCCGCCCAGCCCACAGCAGCCACACCGGGTCCATGGGCTCTCCCCAGAGCCGCCGGATCCCAGCTGAGGTCTGGAAGAGGTGCTGGTGACGTGGGTGTGCGCCAGACCCCGACGGCATTTCTCCTGATTTGTAGCCTCGGGGGAGGAAAAGCGTTCAGGAATCAATATTAGTGGATTTGAAATGAAGTCTTAAATTATCTCACCTTCAGTCGTAGTGGATTTACTCCAGAATGATTCCTATAAAAAATTTACTGGTTTTTGATGCAAAGAAATATGTGGCAAGTACAGCATTATATATCCCACTTCCAGAGCAGAAAAAAAATGTGGGAAACAGCAAAAATTCCCTTTCCCTCCCTAAATCTATGTGAAGACCTCCGGTTTTACCTCACAGAGAGTCACTCGTGAAAATATAATGATGTAACGTTATTTGTGGAATAAATCCCTCTGCATTAATGCTGCGTGTGGCATAGATACAATAATGATATCATACATCAACCGTGGTGAGTTTATAAATACATGAATAGAGAATGAACTGCAAGTTGTTTTTCCTCTCGGCTGTGGGACCAGGTGTCAATAGATTTAATCAATGTACACTTACGTATTAGTGTAATGGAAGTGAATCTTTTTTTATACTAGGAGAGAAACACCTGCGATAGAAAAACAGCAATATAAATGCTTCATCATTTCAGCCACAGCTGCTCCGTGACTCTTGTGCTGAATTCTAAGAGATAGTAAAACCCGTAATCATTTCCCTCTTCTGCAGCTCGTAGCCAAAACATAATTATAACAAAACACCGAGCTTCGCAAAATGAGAGAGGTGAATTCACGACCCCCAGCAGCGTCCCCAGGGTGGGATGGGGACAGGGACAAGCTTGAGGATGGCAGTGCCCCCCACGGAGCTGAATGCCCCAGAAGGAACAGCACCTGGACCATGGGGGAATAACATTATGCCCTCGCAGCAGGTCCACCATGAAGCCCCATCCACACACACCAGGACCAGAAACAAACAGGCTCAGGCCCCAGGACAGGGCTTAAACGCAGCAGCTGGGCCAATGGTGAGGGGTGTGTGGGTGGGATCCCAGGTGAGGATGATTAGGGTGGTTAAGGCCCGTTAGTGCACTCAGGCTCCACTATTTAAAAGTACCAGAGGTAGGAGCAATTCTTCATTTGGAAGGTGTTAGTCTTATCTGCAGTATGTGCTTTTGTTCCTGGTTCCTAGGCATGCTCCTCAGGTATGTACCATGCTATGGTGAGCTTAGAGTCCTACGTGTGCATCATCTGATGCTCTTAATTCTTCTATACTCTGAATACGTTCAAGGAGGGGACTGCTGGTGGAAAGAGTCTTCTGGTAGTGCTTCAAGAAAGTTATGGATTTCTTCGTAGAGTGTTGTAGCGATAGGCCATTGGTTTGACTCAAAAAGATTTAGATAAGGATGGCCCAGCCAGCCTGGCAGGTGGATGGGCAGTCCAGAGGTGCTCTTTGGAAAGTCAGATCTGCTTCCTAATGGACAAGGTTGTGGATGGGTCACAACCTGTCTGTCTACTGCCTTTTGTTAGGTGTGTTGGGCTGTAGCCATCTGTTACGAGGAGGATATGGCCCTGCTGGAGGTGTGTGGGTGGACTGGCAGCTCTGGGTGTGGGGGAGTAGCCCTTGTCTCTGGATGACACCAGAGGTGTAGGTGAATTGTGAAGAATGGGGAGCTGTAGGGTGCATAGAGAAGCTAATGGACGGTCAGGTTGTCCTGGAGAAAGTGTCTGTGACACTGCCCCAGCGCTGGCCTCGTTCTCCCCATCTGCACGTGGGTCTGGGTGGTGTGGAAAGAGTCAGGTTTGTGCTTGGAGAACTACGAGCTCATTCCAAAATCTGGCTATGACCTGGGTCATCTGGCCAGTACTGGGAGGCCACGGTGGCAGCTGCTTGTGGCAAGTCACTGGCCCCATCCCAGATTGCCCTTGGCCAGATGCTGAGCCCTTGGGCCTGATCCCTTGTGCTCTCTCCCCCTTTTGTGAGGCAAATGGCTCCCACCAGCGAATGTCAGAAACTTTTGGTTGTGAGCGCAGTTATACGCCTGTGCATTTTTCCTTAAAGGAGCGTAAAAAGAGTCAAGCTCCATACCCTGATGCACACGTTTTATCTAGTAATTAAAGACTCTTATCACACCAAGCTCTGGTTTAAAAATAGTTCACAATTCCCCCTGGACTACAGAGGAAAGAAGTAATTCTAAAGCAAGATAAGATAGAAAAGCTTATGCGTTTCCTCTCACTTCTGAAACCTGGGTGGGAAGCCCTTTCCCGAGGAGGGCTGAAGGAGGGAATCTGGAAAGTCAAAGTCAGTGGGAGAAGGGGGAGCAGAAGAGGCAATCGCAGCAATGAAATATTCATCTCTTTTTTTAAAAAAGAGTCTAAACTCGTTTATCATCCCAAGTGATGGGTGTGGGAAAGACATCCCTAGTGTGGAGAAATGTGGAAGGGGAGAAGGACCAGGGGATGAAGTTTCACTCTGGCTTGGAGCAACTCTTTGTGAAGGGCGCAGGAAGGCTGCCAGTGCCACCGGGGCATGTCCCTGTCCCTCTGGGCTTGGTGGTGCTGTTTCTAAAGCTCTTTGCTGTATAGACCACCAGACTAGCTGCCATTTATTGCTCAAAAAAAAAAAAGAGAAAAGTTGGTGTGCTGCATGAGGAAACGAGAGTGGCTCTTGCAAGAAGAGGAACCTGCCTTCCAGCCTACCCTCCACAGCCCAGGGCATCCTCTGAAGGCTCTCTGAGCGGTCTCTCACCCAATGTCTGAAAAATACCAGCATCTCTGTGGAGTGTCCATGATGCTCTGGTGAGAAGCCTGATCCAAGAAGATAATGAAAGAATAGAGATAGGCATCTATTTCTTTACTCTTCTAGTCATTCAGCTTGACGCTCTAATGAGGTGAAGGTCACTCCACGTGCTGGGGGTGTCGGGGTGGTGCATGGCTGGGGTGGACCCCAGGCGAGGACGGAGCGTCCCTCCAGCCCCAGCGTGGGCCCCCTCCTCCCTGCCGCGCTGCGGAGCTGTGACACTTGCCACGCACATCACCCAAATTACACGCACAGCTGTTCCAGCACCAATTAGTCATGTGATATTCGAAACATCAAATATTCTCTCCCTGCTTATCAACACTGTAATTATGGCCTGTCAGGGCTTTATGCTCTTCTTAAAATAAACACCCGAATGTTCACGTTAACCCTTCAGTGCTCTGCTGCGGCGGGCTTTCACGGCGGCTCGTGGGGCAAGCGGGGACCGCAGGGCTCCTGTCGCGGGGCAAAATGGGGCAGAGGAACAGTGACTTGCACAGGGCATGGAGTGCCTAGCCCAGGATTAGGACCTAAACTCTCAACTGTCTACTCAAAAGGTGTTATAATGTGTCACCTTTTTGGTGTACATGTGATGTTATGAACGTACTGAAGTTACCTTGGCCATGGCGAAGTTTTGGAGCAACCTGGATGGAACGGCTAATTTTTTTTTTCTAAAATGCCTTTTTCCCTGCGAGCCATGTTTTTACTGTGTAATTAAAGTTTTACTGGAAAGAACGCCATTTTAAGGGAGTTTGTTTTCATTTTGTCTAGTAAAAGCCAGTTTGCCTTTGATCCATCAGCCGAAGATGCTCTGTGAGGGCGAGGGAGCCTCACGGTGCTTTGGGGCGGTGGCAGGGAGAGGACAGGCTCTGCTGAAGTACACGGAGCAAGCACGTGCACTACCTTACCACTGCTGCAGGCTGAATTTTTCAGGTACAGACGATCTGGGTTGCCTCTCCCAGGCCACCTCTCCTTTTTTTGTGAGATGAGCTTGGCAGCCTGTGCTTGAGCCCCCTGGCGATGTTGGGTCGGGAGCAAGGGGCACCGACACAGCCCGCCCTGGGGAACCTGCCCTGCTCCCGCCTCGGTGCGGGGAGGGGGGGTGCTGGGCTCTCCGACTGCTCTTTGGGCTTTGAATTCCCCAGCACTAAACTCGCTGATTAAGTAAATGAGCAGAGGGAGGCTGCGGGAGAGGTCGTGTACATGCATTGGCTCTGAGTGACAGAGCCGGCTCCGTTCTCACCTTCTCGGTGACCTTATTCTCTCTCCACTCTTCATGCCTCCCTTGGCTTTGCTATGCAGCATTTTGTTTGGAAACTTGAAGCTATACAGCGCACTGCAGTTGATAGTAATGACGTGCAAGCTTGGGTTTTTTTCATTATTCTCTATTGCTGCTTAATGACCTAAACATCTTGAACACTTTTGATAAGTTGGCTGAGGTGTATAGATTAAATTCCTGGAGTATGTGCTGTGAAGGGCTCTTAGTGATGAGCAACGGAGCAGAGAATCTGCAGCTCTCGGGGCCTGGGACACGCCGCAGTGATGGGGGGGACCACGACCCAGCTCAGGTAGAAGAGGCCCTGCTTTAGGGGTGCAGCTCCAACATCTGCTTCTGCAGCAAATGGCAGTGGAAAGCGGAGAAGAAAGGTGGTGAGAATCTCGTTCCACCCCCCTGCCCTGGGCAGGGACACCTCCCACCAGCCCAGGTTGCTCCAAGCCCCGTCCAACCTGGCCTTGAACCCCTCCAGGGATGGGGCAGCCACAGCTTCTCCAGGCAACCTGGGCCAGGGCTCACCACCCTGACAGAAGGGAGAAGCTCAGCTGTGTCCGGGGCTGCTCTTTATGGGTATCCCATAGGCCTTTCATTACCCAAATTTCTCTCAGCCTTGTGGTTATTTATTTCTTGAAGGACAGAGCTTGCTGCTGGTTTTCATCTTGAATGGCAGCACTAATCCATTGCAACATTGCAGGGACAGTCACCCAACTCGTGCTTTCGCATCCATTCTTTTAAAAAAAGCAGCAGTAATGTCATTATTTTACTGAATTTGTATTTTCAAATAACCCTTTTCCTACTACCTATTGTTTTGCAGTCAGAGGATGATGTTCTGAAACCTTGCTTTTCCTCCAGGAGCTGTGTTGGGCGCTGCCTTGTGCTGGCTGTTGATCGGACCTGGAAGACGAGCTCTTGCACAGCGCTTGGTGCCAGCTTGGCCAGGTGGAAACCTCCTTTGCTGGTCCCTCAGCTTGCCCTGCTCTGCTCGGTGGGTCTGTGGCAGCGATGTGGCAGATGCAAACACGGCTGGAGTCCGGAGCCTGAGAGGGATGCTGCTAATGAGGAGTATCAGCCCAGCGTGGTGTCTCGGTGCAGGCTGGCAGGCGCAGCCCAGTGTTTCTGTGCTTCTGAAGGGCTATCAGCCATTCAGGACCTGGATTTGCAAAACGGCTTTAGCGCAGCCCCTAAAAATGCTGGCTCTTCTGGGCTCTTCAGAACCCCCTGAGTTTTGCACGTGTCTGGTGTTTCTAAGGGGATTCGGTGAGGCGGAATGGGCCCGTAGCTGTCTGACTGCCAACATCTGCACCACGGCGTGCGCTGGGCACGACAGCCTGTACTCCGAAATATTCACAAAAGCCGCGTCTCCAAAAAGACCCGGGCAAATTGTGACTCCAAGGATAGCAGCTCAGCATCTGGCTTTGAAAATGTGCCTCTGTAAGAGAAATGCCTATTATCCACTGACTGAGGAGAGCGTGCCTCAGTTTCCCCTCTCGCCGCGGGCCAGCCCTGCTCTCTGACAGCCCCTGGGACGGGCTGCTCTGCCCCTCAGGTCACCCAACTCCGGCCTTTCCCTGCTCCCCGGGAGCAGTTGGAACAGCCCATCTCAGCTTCAGCTTTCAAACCCCAAGCGTTACCCAGCCTTCCAGCGCTTTCCCGGGGCTGCTATTGCCGCAGGCTCCGCTCCACGCTAAAACCAATTGCCCTTGACGAAGCTGAGCGCGAGTCCTTCAGGTCTCCAAGTCTCCCGGGCTGAACGCAGCTGGCATTTCCCTGGTCTCCACCGTGCTTTTACCCTGCAGTTCCCACAACCCCGACGGCTGCAGCTTCCCGAATTCTTCCCTTGCGCCCGACGGCAGAGTTGTGTGTGTCCGGGGGGTTCAGAGCATGAAATACCTGCTCCGGATGTCGTAGCTGGAGCCTGGAATTTATTGCTTTGTGAGACAGTCTGGTTTGTGGTTTGCCTCAATGTGACAATTCACGTTAGTGTCTTGTTTTGATACCAAAATGACACTTGATTTGTTTACAACAGCAAATGAATGAAAGTGAGAAATACGTTACTGTGAATTGCAAACAGAAGATCCTCATCTGAAGAGGTCAAATGCCCTTTTTTTGTAGCCTTTAAGATACGATGCTGTTGATGCTGTCACAACCGCCTTTGGAAATTTTTGGGATAAGAAATACTATTATCTGATAGGAAAATATTTTGCGGACGAATCGGTTATTCTTCTTCTGTGAGAGATAGCTCAGACACTGGTGGGAAGGGTGTTCCTGGGGGAGCCCTGGCATGGTTGCCCATGAGGACGCGGCTGTCCGGCCCTGCCGGCGTGGTCCAGGCCCAGGGGAAGGCTCCGATCCCGCACAGACAGCGTGTGGCAGAGGCCAGCGTCTCTGGGGCTGCTCTTGCCATGCTGTGGGGGCTGCTGCCACCTTGCTCATCCTTTGGATGCAACCAGACCTTTCCCTTGACTTGAGATTTTATTTTTTTTATTTTTTTACAACCCTGTGATTCCACACGGGAAAAGTCCCACTGGCCAAATCCCTGCCCAGAGCACTAAATTTGAACAGCGGGTTTTTTTTTTTTATAACTGTGCGAGAGCCGTGGAATTATCAACATGCGGAAGTTTGTCTTCATCTGGCATACACCACTCAACCTCGTCATGCCCAGCAGTGCTCTCCCTGCCGGTGCCGGGGGCACTGGTGCGGCTCAGCTATGAACTGAGTTGCCCGGCCTCAGCCCCGGATCTTCTCGCTTACAAATTCCCAGTCCAGCCCGGCAGAACCGGAGCTTATGGTTGCTGGCATGTGCTTAGATACCCACGGAGAGCGAGGATGCTGTTATCGGTGCTTGTCCCTTACACGGCGTGGGCAAACTCGTGCTGAATGCTGTCGGCAGGTACACAATTAACCTTGCTAATCAGCAGCTCTCCCAGGAAGGAAATGTACTGCTCCTGCGGGGAGTTCATTTTTTACTTCAGGTTGATTGAGATTCATGCGCTTCAGTGTTTAAGCACTGATTTTTCCCCTGCCAGAGCAAGGCGGAATTGCTCTGTGGAAGCCGGTGTCTCCCCGCAAATCTGGGCTGGGAGCTGCTGGAACGCTTAGTGCCATTTACAGAAATACAGGGCAAGGAAGAGAAGGGGTCAAATACAGGGAAAAACACCGAGTGAACTAAAACAGGAGAGAGAACAAGAGGATTCAGCGGGGGATTTTGTGGAATCCTGGAGGTGGGCTCTGTTGTGCTGTCAGCTGGTCCCGCAGACCCCAGTCTATTGTGGGTCCTGCCAACTCCTGCGGTAATTTAAAAATCAAAGTTAAACTGAGGCGGAGAGCTTCGGGGTCCGTCCCAAATGCACAGAAGAGGCTTGGTTGGCAGAGCCAGCTGGAAAAGCCTAGACTTCAGTCATTTACCACCAAAGGCAGCGTGTGAAGGAGCGGATGCAGCCCGGTGACCCCCCTGGCAGCCCCCAGCCCTGGGGTGCACCCACCAGCAGCCGGAGAGCGGCTGCACTTTGGCACATGTTGTAGCTGGCTTTAAAAGCAAAACTTGGCCCAAACCACGGATGCTGGGAACTTGCAACTTCTCAATACTAATTTTTCTAGAAAACGCCCTGCGGAAGGGACGCTTTTAGCTGCGCCATGATTAGCTGCAAACCCCTTCTGCAAGACAGACCTGCATTTTGCTGACTTGAGCCGCCTTCCGCAACTGAAAGCGGGTCCCCAGATTTGTGCGAGAAGGACGTTCTGCACAAGCGCACACATTTATAGGCAGTATTTATGCAAGGAAACGCACTAATTTTTAAAGGCTGTCCTTGTGCCAGCCCATCTTATAAAAGACCGTCTGAACGTGCAGGTGTGGGGCTCCATCTCAAGAGTTCTGGGTCAAGGCATCACGGGAGCCCCCATTACTTTTACTCGCCACCCTTAGCACTGCAGATGCAGGGTTGGGCAGGAAAGCAGCTCCGCATCCCAGTGCTCGCTCCAGGTTGGCTGTGGCCTGAGAGGTGCTCGCTCTTTACTTAATAAAATCATCACTCTTTCTAGGGTATTTTTCCCTAGCTGAATTTATCAGTTTAAACAGCTCAACTGAAAGGCCAGCAAAAAGTCCTTAAGGGCGCTGCCTTTCATCACTGATGAGAAGAAGAAATGCTGTACGAACAGATTGCAGAGATATGACAAATAGCGTTGAAAATAGACCCCAAAAATCAAAAGGAAAGGAAAAATTTCCCAAGCAAGTATCTACGTCTTCTCCACGCGTTACCCCAACCAAACCTGGCATGACGACACTGCCCGGTGTACCCTGGATGTGCCTTTGGCTGATGGATTAAAATTACTTCCTTGTGTCTGGTGGATTATAAAGAGGTTTTGTGGTTGTACCCTGTGCAGTTCCCGTCCTGTAGGGATTCATCCCCGCAGAAAAGCACTCAGAGACCCAACCGTCCCCATGCTCCAGGCTGCAGAGAGGTTTATTTCACTAGAAAATCAGCTGTAAAGTTAGTTCTGGGGCTCGAGGAAAGCCTTGAACTGGTACCAGTCCCTGTCTTGGCATGCTGTTAGGCTGTCTCGTCTTCTACAGAACCGTGTAATATTGAGAAGGTAAATGTAATTTATTATTTTTTCAGTTCAAAAAGCTTAATGTTTTGCGACTTGCGTATGCTTATTTGCTTCCCAAGAAACAGGAGATGCCACACAGCGTAAATGCGTTATGCGCTGAGAGTGCATTAATTCTTTATATTTCATACGCTGGAGATGCCCTGGAGTCACTGAGCAGGAGCTCTGCCAGATTCAAACCAAATGGAA
>VWZL01002912.1:48605-116400 GCA_013396915.1 Stercorarius parasiticus | reverse complement strand
GGGGGGGGGGGGGGGGGAAGTTTTGAAACAATCCAGGTAAGTCAATTAGTTTTGCTTCATTTCTTCCTGATTGTTGCTTTGCCTTATCGCGTTTCACCACATTTTGCTAGAATATGGTGATGTGCACCACGGCTGCTGCCGGTTGACAGCTGATGGTAAATCCAGGTGGATGCTCGTGGCTTACTGTGGGGATTTTCTGGGAAGAATCCTCTTGGGGGGGAATAAGACCCGGTCTATTTGTGGGGCTGATGGTTGGTTTTGACCAGTTCCACCTTTTTCAAGTGCAGAAACACCCTGATCTTTGGCCTGGCGTATGGGTATGGTGAGGATGAACTGGAGGAACGCGGTCTCTGGTGGCTGTAAATTCTTGGTGTCAATAGAGTTGTATTTTATCTGGGGAATGTCCGGATGTGGGGGTTTCAGGGAAAGTCTATTTACTGGTCCAGTTCCCATCTATCTGCTCTGCCTCGAAACAAGTCGGCAGGCCTTTCTGGAGGCGGGGGCGGGGGGGAAGTCAGGGTGTGTGGGCTGCTGGAGTGGGGATGGCGGAGGGGACCGACCCTGCGCCAGGGACCCCTTTGGCTGCGGTGGGAGTTTTGGTGGTGCTGCTCGGCTGGCAGCAGCCATCCAGAGCCAAGGGGTAAATTCAGCCCTGGTGCAGGGCGCTGACGGGGACTTCTGTCCTGCAGCACTTTCCTAGGATTTTAACACTATGGAGTTAAAAACTAAAGGTAAACTGGCCCTGCTTCCCAGGGGTCAGTAGCGTCTGAAAACAATCAATCTGGAGCTGTCAAAATGGTTCCTTCGGGTTGTTTTCGGCAGGGAGCTGACCTGCTTGGGCTGCTCAGAGCAGAGCCCAGCGGTTTCACAGATGCGTGGCAGAGTTGAGCAGGAAAAGGATCTGCAGGATTTTGGGGAAAGGAAGGGTCTCCATCAGCCTCCCCTAACTTAATCCTCACCACCCTCACAGGCGTCACAGCAGTGTCCTCTGGAGGACGTCACACGTGTCTCCCTCTGACCACGTGGTACCGTGGCTGCGACCCTGTCCTGGGTACCAGACCCTCGTAGCTGACTTCACATGATGCTCTGCCATGGAAAACCAGCTCAAGCTTAGTGCCAGCTGGCGTCCATCTCTGAGCTGGGCAGCTTGGTGGTTACTCTGGATGGAGCTGCCTTTTGCCCTGGAGAAGGGGCCAAAGAGTTCTGCGGGCTGAGCAGCGTTTGGCAGCGGTGCAATAAGGCATTGAGGGCACCGCACTGAACAGCGAGGGTTGAACAAGATGTTGAAGAACAACTCATTAATTAAACGTCACTCGTCTGGGCCAGGGGTCCTGTGAAAAACGGTATATCACTCTGTAGTTAGAGTCTGTATCATAACGCGCATGTACAAGCGGCGTTGCGTGGAGGCTATTCAGGCAGCTCTATTTCTGGCATTTTGTAACTTTTGGGTGCTTGCTTTTGCAATCTGAATAATGTTCTTTTAAGTGTAGAGTAGTGCTGGTTTTGTTTTTTTTTTTAGGATGTAATTTTAACCTTGTTCTACATAATTTAACAGCATCGGGGCAGGAGACTTTTATGCAGGGCTGGAAGTAATTGTTGGGCTAGCTTGTTAAACAGCTGAGGCGACGGGAGGGAAGGACAGAGGTGCGGATTTGCAGTCACATAACGGAGAAGAGGACGAGCCCACCCATGGGCGTGCACGCACAGCCTCTGCAGTGGGTGGGATGGCTGGTGAGCTCGGGGCAATGGTTACTGCATTGCCGGGCAGCTCCTGCACACCGCTGCATGTGGGGTATGAAGATCATCACCAAGATATCCACACCATGGATGCAGAAGGCATGAAGTGGCTACTTGGGACTTACTCAGTGCCCTGTGCCTGATGGCATGGCCAGGGTGGACCACCACCTCCTGTCTGGTCCTTAGCATGAGGAGTGAGAGCTTTGAGGGTTATCTCAGGCATGGGGCAGCAGGGTTTGGTGGCCGGGGATGTGGTTCAGCCCAGCAGAAGGGTTAGTGGCCAACAACTGCGTTGAGAGGGCCCTGGATGCTCTTTCCCTACAGTCCCCTTTGGAGACCCTTAAGTCATTTGTGGTAATGGGTCCATAGCAAGCTGCTGGTGGTGATGGCCAGCACCAAAGTCAAAGGGCTGGTGACACCAAAGCCTCCTTGCCCAAGCATCTGAATTCGGGTTAGTGCTGACCAAGTTTACACGGCTCCGGTGGTGGGAAGTGGATGGTGTTATGGCTTTGCCTCTCCTGCTTTCCTGCATGTGCTGACCAGCGTGGCCAAGTCCTCACCTGGAGAGAGGCCAGAAGGGGTGAGAGAGGACTCCAAAAGGGTATGAGGGAACAACAAATTTCCTAGATCATTAATTTGCTATTTGTGGCCAGAATGTTGTTGGCTCAAGACGAAGGACTGCCAGAGACGGCAGCAGAAACCTGGGACTGCAGATGTTTTTCTCTTCTTCAGGTGACTGCTCAGCAGCACAGAGCTAATGACAGGACACTGGAAAATCAGGACCAGCGAGTGCGCCCCAAATTCCTGCGCACGCACTGTGTCCACAGAGCTGCGGGGGCACCACTTGCTGTCAGGGCAGGGACACTCCAAGCTGCCCAGGCTCCCCCGTGCCCCTCTGCGAGATGGGCTGCAGTCCCTCACTGCTGGCTCAGGATTAACCCCCTGGTTGGAGATATCATGTAAAGTCCTCCTAGTTTTGGCAGGAGGAGGATCTAAATTCCCTCTAATGCCAGTTCTAATTTTGATGCTCCCTAGCATGGGGAAAGTCTCCTGGAGAGCTCTGCCTGGTGTCCACCATAGGACACTTTGAGTTAAAAGAGTGAAAAATGAAGTATGGTGGAGCATTAGCAGAAAAACAGGTTTTTAAACCTGATTTTATTGGGTGATCAAATTCTTCACTCACAGCCAACTCCATCACAGCTTCTGTCTCTGCTCCCGTTCATTTGACAAGACGTGCCTGTACTCAGGGCACTTTCCGACCCCATGTTGGGGTGTCCTTTCCCCGATGTTGCTGGGTGCTGCTGTCCCCAGAGCCCAGCCCAGCGTTTCTGCCGACCTCCGTGTGGGTTTTGCGACGTTTGCAGTCCCTCCTCGCCTGCGGCCCAGCTGGTGGGACCCAGATCTGTTGATTTATCCTGATGCCTCTGGTGCTCACTGTGGGGCTGTACCGTGAGGGGACCTGATCAGTTGAATATTCAGTCCCGAAACAGCTGAATATCTCGTTGCTTGGTAATGCAGCATGTCTTGGAGGTGGTTGACCCATGTGTCCACTCTGTGCCATGGAAGAGGAGGTCTGTCTTCAACTTCTCCTCTTTGATAAACAGAGGAGGTAAAAAATCACCAGTGACTCTGGAGAAGGTGAACCTTTCGGGTCAGCAGAGTTGTGCTGGAAACGTTTCCATTGCAACTTGCTGCAACAGGTTTTTTTGAGGTTTGCCTGATACAAACCCCTTTGACATGGAGGTTGCTGGTGAGTTAATGGTGCCGCGCCAGAGCCTGTACGAGCGAATGTGAGTGGTGAGCATCTACAGAGAGCACAGGTGAGGAGGCTGGAGGAAGTACATGCTTTCCACATTGATTCACTCTTTGGGCTGCTCGTGAATCCTGATTTGTTTGAAATCGGCAGAGGTTTGGCTGCTGATCTCAGTGGACAAAGGTCAGATGTCCAGACCGGACGTTCTCTTTCCTTGGAAATTTTTCTTCAGTTTTTGGTTTTTATGCTGAATACTCAAAACTTTTAGTACCTAGTTCAGTAAGTAGCTACTCGTTGGGAAGCAGAGATGCGTGAAGGACCATGTGTTGTGCCCATGAAATGAAATCCTGGGCGTTATTTCCAAACAGGACATGCCACTTGCACAAGAACTTTGTGGCCTTGGCCTTGCCCTTGGGCGCACCTCCAGGGACAGCTAGACCAAGGATTGTGTGTCTGGTGTGTCCTGGGGAGTCAGACTGCCAGGAGTGAGGTCCCCGAATGTCTTGTGCCCTGGGAACCCCTGACATGGGAGCCGATGAACCTCGTTTATCCCGAGAACATCCCATTTATTCGTGTTTGCTATTTGTCTTTTTCCCTGCCTGCTTTTCCACTCGTTCCTGGAGGCTGTTTAACAGAAAGCCCTCGGACTGATGGGACTTTCCCGTGGCAGTTTACACGCTATGAGACAGCACGCTCTGCCGCAGATTTCCCGCCCTACGTTTCGCTGTCGGGTGGGAGTTAACGTCTAATACTTGGAGACTGAGACCCACCGACTTCTCTGTGCAGGGCTGGGAGCCAGCATGTGCCAGGGACGAAGGAGAGTGGCCGGCAGTGGGAAATGAGCTGCTGCTGGTAATAACTTGCTTTCCCACCCGTTTTTAAGCGTATGGTAAAGCGGTGCATAGGAAGCGGCAACTAATTCCACCGGGACGCCCCCCGTGTTGGGTTTTGCAGCCTTCTGCGGTTTCAGCAAACTCCCGTTGCATTGTTCAGCTGTCTTGCTGTATTAATGGCCTTGAACCCTTGCTCGTAAGGGGAGTGATTAAGGTGTTGCCGCTTAGTCATCAGACTGCTTCCTCCTTAATCCGTGATGGATATAACAGAGCTTCTGCGCGTGGTGATTAAAGCCGTAAGTGTCTTCCACGTGGAAAGGTTTCAAAGGGCTTTTTCTTTTTGCCCGCTTGATTTTTGGGTCTGGAGCTGCCCGGCAGCCTCTGGCACAACAGATGCTTTTCTTGTGACCTGGAGTTAAGTGTGCGGGTGGCTGGGTATTAAAAAGTGCTTTTATAATTGAATACAGAATACTGGCTGTAGTCATGCAAAAGAATAGCCAGGTTGGAGACTTCAAGGAGAGAGAGATGAGGATGAAACCTTCCTCAGATACATCGTCACATGATATATTAGAAAATCTACCCTAGGAGAGTCTTTCTTGAATATTTTAGGCTGAGTTGAGTGGGAAGCACGTTTTTGATGTTTTTTTTTTTTTTTTTCCCTATCCTGCGTATGGGATGAAAAACGAAAGTCTTCAAATTTTTCTGCAAATTGAAAAACCTGGGGGGAAAGAAAATAAATTGGGTCCAATACAAAGAGCTCAGTGACAGAGTGGCAAACCACTCCATTCAGGTCCAAATTTTGTTTGGGCATTTTTTCCAAACCAAATTAACTTTTGAAAAAAAAAAAAAAAAGAAAAGGTGTATTAGAAATGGTGCCTTTAAAAATGAAGCTAGTTTGGGGTGAACTCAATGGCAAAACCAGCGTTTCAGCAGTTTTCTAATATTTCTTTTTGGCAGAAATGTATTAGAAATGGAGGATACTTCTAAAAAAAATAGCCATAATTTATTATTATTTTTTTTTGCAACCTATAGGAGGGGCTGATCCTGCCGCACTGTACCAGAGGGGATGAACACATCTGCTCCCCTAACCCTGACCTTTCTGACTCCTCCTCTTCTTCTCACCTCTTTTTCTTGAACTTCCAAAGTAAACACACCTTTTCTGTGTTTTGGATGAGAAAGCCAATTCCCCCCCATCTCTGCTCATCTCTTTTTATGAGTCATTTGCTGCTCTTCTGCCTGGAAGTGGCCATGCTTTAGTATTGCTGGACATAGAGAGCTTGCAGAGCGTTTTTAGAATGAGCGTCTCTTACCCTCTACGTCACAATAAAACCACTAGGCAATGAAATACGCTAAGTTCTCACCTGAATAAAAGTAGTTCAGTTAAAGATACATACTCACCTACTACCTCCTCGTATGAAAATGGAGAACTATAAAAAGTAGACAGGCTTGTAAGGAGGCTTCTGATAATGTTAACACGTTTTTCAGTGTTTGCGTTTAAAGCCTGGTGTGAATTCACCTAGCAGCATTTCCATTATTCCCCCCCGGATCATTTCTGAAGGACAAAAAAAGCCCTTTGTGTGAAACAAGGTTTATTTTGCACTCAGGAGCTGCGGGTTTGGGCTGAAAAATGGCTTGTTGGGGGGACCAGCACGTAGCTGGAGGCTGCCTGGCTTTGCTGGGCAGCGTGTGAGGCATCCACCCCTCTTGGTTCATTCCGATTTCTCAAAGCATATGAGAGGACTCATACGCCGCTGCCCCGCATGGGTAATGAGAACGGATAAATGCCCCTTTCCTCCTTCCCTGTGTCTCCTAATTTAATAGCTTTTATCCCCTTTGAGGTAGGCGCTTTGTGTTACTCAGTAAGGATCAGCGATGGTCTCCGAGATGATGAGCACGTTGGTCACGGCTGTGTGACTGATCCCAGCCTTTGCTGGTGGGTGAGAAAAGTGGAAGGAAGGAAACGTGGCTGGAGCAGCCTCAAAAAAAAGAAAATGTTCAACATGTTTGGTGAGCCGAGCAATCGTTGATAGTTTTGTTACATGTCAGAGAAACAATTATATTTATTTTTCAACCTTTCTTATTAAAAAAACCCCTAAGGTCATCCTCCTCCCCCAGCCTTCCAAAGTCAACATCCGTTCAAACTGAAGAATGGAAACACCTTGTTTTCAAAACACTGAAACAAAATAATTTATGTTCGTGTCCCGGCTTTTCACTTTTTCCTGCACAACAAAACCAATTTGGCGAAGTTTGTATAAACGGTTGAGAGGTGTTTGGGTACACCACAGACTGTGCTGGCTTCTTTCTGAAAAATGGAGTGCTGGGAAGTGACAAGTGTTCAGTGGAACAGAAAAGTGAGGGTTTTTTCCCGGACCTTTGATGGACGAGGAGCAGCGCGGTGGCTGCTGGAGAGCTGATGCTACCCTCCTCAGGCTCCGAGTCTACGCAGGGAGTCGTGTTGCTGCAGATATTGGTCCAATCCACTTGAATGGCTGTGGATGTTGTAATAAGGGCATGACTGCATGAGAAGGGAAATTTGCTGAGCAATTTTTAAGGTGCTATTACCCTGAAATTGCCATTCCCTCTAGAGCTGTGTTGCTGTAAGGTCACGGCTTTCGTAGTCAAACAGGAAAGTCCGCTTGGACCAGGCTCGCACCAGCCGGTCCCTTCTCAGCACCTTCATCCATTCAACTCTTCTGCGGCTGGTGATGAGGATGGAGATGATGTGAAGCCAGCAGCACCCCTAGCCTTGCCTTGGGACCTCACTCCCTTCTTGTCCCTCAGGTTTGAAATCACTGCACTTGTGTCTTCTCGAGATGTGCAGGCTCTTGTGTTTCCCGAGCCCTCTCTCCTTTCTCTGTTCACCCCGAACTCACACTGGAGTTAGGCAGGCTTCCGCGCTGGGTTCCGCGCTGAGATAAAGTGATGTCTCCTCAATTAGGAAAGCTAACGAAAATAAGCTCTCTGTTGTCCTAGCTGGTGACATTTAGTAAGCCTGCTGCAAGGTGCCAAGTTTCAGAGTATTACAGCAGGGGTGTTCACGCATGAGATTTAGATGTTCCAGAATAGAAATAAGACGTAACATAAATAATCTAATTAAGAAAATAACAACTATTTAAAGGCTGTGTGAATTTGGCACCTGGAATACCTCTGCATGCTTTAAATCCCACGGGGTTGCCTCTCACGGCCTCATAATGCCTTTGAATACGGTGCCGCCGTTTTCACGTCGCGCTTTTTCCGTTCAGGGGGGTTCGCAGCACTGGTTGCTCCCCGCTGTCCCAAAAGCCCAGCTGGGACATCAAGAGGTGAAATAGTTGTGGTAGGAATAGTCAAAATCCGTCTCAGAAACATGATGGGTTTGCCTGATCACTGGATTTTCCCTACCATGTATTTCTCGTTCATTTAAGCTGCCTGTAGCAACATCAGGGGATAAATGTGCTAGTAAAATGGAAGCAGAGAAAGAAACGGCGCAGGGTAATATCCCCTCTGCAACACAACCTCTCCTCGGGGCAGCAGGAGTTGTCAAAATCGCGTTTGCAATGCTAACACTTCGGTAGGGGGTTAACCCTGCCAGTGATGAGATGGATAATTCCCTCTAAAATTATTGTTTTACCTCAATCCATCCAATTGCTCAAGTTGTTTTGCTCTCCGTCGGATCTTTCTGTTAATGTCAACAAAATGATTATAGGCTGCAACAGCCTCAAGATGTTTCACCCACCGGAGTGCCGGTGAAATGTTTATGGCGCAACATGTTGAAAGCAGCGTTTGATGCGTAAATGTCAGGAACAAGCAGCTTTCCTGTCACCAGAACAAAAACGCGCAAATACAGGCGCCGAAAATGTCACACACACAACCAAAGAGTGACTTTATCGCAGGCCATGGAAATTGTCGTGTAAATGGCCAACACCAGTGTCAGCAGCGGTGTGGAAAAGCCACCGCAGCTCTTGGCTAGTGATGCCATGCGCCATTTCTGATTTGTGAATCGCCGTCGGCAGCATGGTCCTTCCGTCGGCATCAGTGACCGAGCTGATGGCGGGGAGGTGGATGAAGGACATCCATGAGGATGGCAACACTGGCCATGGGTCAAAACTCTCTGCTGGAAAGAAAACCAACTTTGTTAAGGATGAAGATGCCCCCTGGGAGCCACCTGGGCTGTCTGGAAATGGGTGAAGATGCCTCCATGGCTGTGTGGCTCTGGGGGCCTCAGCTAGATACCTCCCTTCTTGGCAAAACCTGCAGATTAAGGTTTTGTGACAACAATGAGCATCTGGAGCCCCTCGATTCACGGGCACCAGGTGAGGAATCCCTGTGTCCCTGCAGGGTGGTACCCATGCGGCGGGGCTGGGGTCCCCCATCTCTGTCCCCCCATCCAGGCTGGCACCATCCTGGGTGTCACGCTTTCTGCTGGCGGACGGGTGGTCGAATAGAGGTTGCTGTCACCACCAGTCCCACTGATGCCGAAGTCCCACCGACTCCAGTCCCGCTGATGCCGAAGGTGCCCGGATCCACTGATGATGGTTTCTGCAAACCCCACAGATTGATCAAAATGACATTTCTGCAAATAAACCCTCATGAATTCCCTGTTGCATCCTCATTTCTTCGTAACAGAAGCTACAAAGAAAAGTTTGATGAATCAAGCCAGATCTGAAGGCAGAAGATATTGAAATCTGGAAGATTTAATTTAATATTTTTATTACATATTTTTGGAGCCCTGATTATACCCCCGCCCTCCAGGAATTTATTTACCGAAGGAAAATTATACGACTGATTACAAGATTGCGGGTTCATTTTCACTGCCGAGAACTCATTTTTTTTTTTTTTACAGCTCACGTTACACTTGCATGACTTGTAAAGTTTTGTAACATCTTGAAATTTTTAATGCTACGTTGCAGAAAGGTACTTATATATAGATGAACTAGGCAGAACACTTGCTTTGCAGTCTTTTTGAAGGGGGAAAAAGTTAGTTTCTTGGTTTGAATAGGCCTGTAAATCGTTTCTTTGAGCTGCTGGATGGTGAGTTCACAGGGTGCTCACAGGAGCTGCCTCGCGGTTGTCCTTCAGGCTGAGTGCTAAGGGAGAAACTGCGAGAGGTGTCTTTAAAACATAACAGAGGAAGGAATGCTTTCTACAGGGGAATAAAGATAGATTATGCAGAAATCGTGACTGTAGTGTGCATGGAATTACACTGGCGAGATCCCCATGGTAAATATTTGACAGATAGGACAACATCTTAGTCATAAGCTCAGTTTTTCCAATAAATCATTGCACCTGGGCCTTTTAAATCATAATTCAAGTCAGCCAGCACTGCATAGCGAGTTAAGGTCAGGAGAGATTTCCAGATGTATTACGATGATTACCTAACAATTCAGTTAATAGAGCCGTAGAATTAGATGAGCTTTTTGTCAATTCCGATGTCCCAGCAACAGGGACCTTTTGACTGAAACAACATCATGAATATTGGATAAGATCCTGCAGTGCTGCTCCTCCATGTTAGGATAATATCCAAGGATGAAGGTTATAAATACATGAGTTATACTGTTCACTTTCCAGTTGGTAAAACCAAAGGAAAAAAAACCCCATAATCAAGTTCCGATACACAACTAGATATAATATAGCATTTTCTTTTTATATATATCTGTATATATATCAAGTAAAAAAATCTAAAATAGTTGGAAGTAAAAAATGAAAAAATAGCTGATTGTGTTATTTTTTTCTTTACAGTGATATGGTAGCAAATACAAGACAAATGAGTAATAAACCTTTACATAAGGTGTTCTGGTCCCATCTCCGTCAATAGGGCTCAGACTAGAATAGAAAATGGAACAAGGTGGTTTTTGTTTTTTGGCTACAGCTTCTCCAAGTGACAAAGATGATGTTGATAAGACAGAAGGAAATTATAGCACTAAATAAAATAAAACTCCAAAGTGTTTTTCAAAAGACTTTAAACACCGTAGGGTAAAATTTACTTCTGAACTGGGGGAGCAAACACAAGGCATCACCAAGTCCTTCTTAGGCTGACAATACTGTATGCTTATCCTGGCCTCAAAATACATCCCTTTTGTGCCGTCTTACCATAAAAAACCCTCTGTCAAGGCTTTTTTTCCCCGTGCAGACAATAGTAAAAAAAGCAAAGCCACAAATCCATTGAATGGACCAAGCCAGACGCGAGACCTCAGTGATGCGCAAGTGGTTGGCTGCCCTTGGCCCAGCGGTGAATTTTCCCCAGAATCCTTTACACTGAAAATGGCAATTGATTAAGCTTGGCAAACGGTCACACCGAGCCCTATTTTGGCTGTAGAAAAGAAAGAAGTACTAGTGTCAGCATAAAACAAGACCATATAGACGGTCAACACAAAATGTTATTCTTCTCAGTTGTCTGCATAATAATAACATCATGTTTGCATATAGAACAGCTTTTGCATTATTGCTCTACTTATAAGAATATAGTAAGGAACTTATAACAGACTTGCACATTACAAACTTAAGGTTCTTTGGTGAAGAATGAGAAAACAGTATTTTAGCTGAAATTTAATCTCCGAGAAGTTTTCGGTTTTATCTGTTGATCCTTTGGATTCTCTCGCAGAGGAGGGAAAGGTACTGAGTCAGCTTTACCATCGCGACGATGGCGACCCCGCCGATCATCATGCAGGTGGGCCAGAAGAGGGAGTGGAACAGCACGTTGGAGCTGTACAGTTTGGTTAATATCACGTTCTTCTGAACACCTTCGGGGTCATAGAAGCAGGAGAAGCGTTGGTACTTCCTGAAGTTTTCCATCACGACGTTCACCAGCGACATGGATTCCTCGTAATTCTTGCCGCACTTGGGGATGTATGAACACTGGGAAGAAATCAGAGGGAGAAAAATGTATCTCCAAACCAGATACAATGTCTGTTTTCAGGTGGCAAGCAGGAAAATCTCAAGATGATTATGCTTTTCATAATACGAGTGGAATACTATTAAGCTAATAATAAATTTATCACAGACAAAGCTCAATATTTTGCACATCGACGGAATTTCCCATTGGAGAACCTCCAAGTGCTGTACAAACATTAATGCTTTAATCTGTGCAGCGGCCTTGTGAGATAGGTGAATATATTATTATTGCTAATTTACACATGCAAAAACAGAACCGATGAAGTACCTCTTCATCTTAAGTGGCACGCATATGCTCGCTGTTAGATGGGAAATCGACTCTCTGTAAATACAAATCTGGTAGTTCAGATCTCACTTGGATGGGATCAAAGCCATCATAGTGGGCGCAGGCGTTCACCCGCAGAGGAGAAGCTGAAACCTTTATAGCAAGTTTCCCTCAGGGGTAATGCCTCGATTAGGGACAAATAGACAGTCTGGGAGAAAACTCAGTTTTCCTACTGGACAACCCAGAAGACTTCCATTCAACCTCTTGCTGAAGATCAGCCTGGCTACCAGGATGGCTCTTAGTCTTGTTTTTGCTCTTGACATCAGCACAAGCCCAACAGCTCCTTCTCTCTGAAGATGCTACTTGAATTTCAGTCTCAGTCACAAAGAAAAGAAGATTGGGGGGGGGGCTCTTTCTAACACAGTTTCAACCTAGCATTCCCAAAGAATACTTAAAATAAGTTAATTAAAAAACTAGTTTATGGAGTCCATGCATTGAAGATATTCCATGGGACATGGAGGACGGTGGCCCTGGGCTGTGCTGACCATTCTTTGCAAAGAGCTAGCGTGGGCCGGTGAGGTGGTGGGCAGACACAGGAGGACTGAGGCCACATCTGGATTTTGACCTGGAGCAGAAATACCTGAATTTGTTGTTGCTGCTGATCTGGAAGAGGATTGATGGGAGCAGCCCAGGGCACCTCGCTCCCTCCCCTCTTCTAGACACTCACACCCCTCCACACCTGCAGGTTTTCTTCAGCTGCCCAGGATTTTGATTAAATTCCCTCCCCAGGCAACACCTGCTTCAGGAAGGGTGGAAATCTGCTGTTTAACTTCTCATTGAATGCGCATGGGGTCTCCCAGGAGGTCACTGCTCCCTCCCAGTTATGGGGTGATCGTGGGTCCCACCAAAACCCCAGTTATGGGGTGATCGTGGTCCCATCTCGCTTCCTGCCTGCGCTGCAGAACCTGCTTGTCCCAGGTGAGCACCTGAAGTAGCTCCACATAATTTAATGAAAGTGCGTTTTGCAAGGGATAAAAAAATTTTTTTGATTGAAATTATGTCACCCATGGCTTTCGATTATTATTGTTTTAATGTATATACTTTATAAATGTCCCTCAGTTCTTTTTCATGACCATGCTGTGACTTTTTTGTAAGGTACTGTGAAAAATCCCTACTCCTAATGATGATCAAAGGATTAACCTCGTAACAGAATTTGATTGATTCATTGGCAAGTTTATTAGCACAGAACACGATTTGAAGCGCGGCAGAAAGATTGCCTGGCCTTAGCAGATGGGAGCATTAAGGGCAGAGCATGGCAGCGCTGCCATTATGAATATTTCATAGAGCTGTAGAAATTAGAGATGGAAAATATCAGAGCAGTAATATCTCATCCGTCTTCCTGCTGGTGCAGGTCCGCTCCCTCCAGGGTATTCTCTTGCACTCTGCCCAGCTTTGTCTTAAATGTCCAAAGCCACAAGCCCTCTTCCAGTGCCGATGACTCTTTAATAGATCATAATCTAATGAGGAGGGGAATTTCTCAGTGAAGGGTACCTCATTTTCTTTTACTAAATTATGTGCTATCGCTGTCGTAACAGCAGTATCTCCAGCTCAAATGCTTTTTTTTTTTGTTGTTTTTTTTTTTTCTTTTTTTTCTTGCAATTTTGGTGCTATACATTTTTGTTTCTTGAAGTCCCAGCTGTTAGTATCCTGAGTGGGGAGATTAAATGGGGCCTTGGCCGCTCTTGCCAAAGTCCATCCCTCCCACCTTGACAGAAACCGGCAGGCACATAAAAGCCCAAAAGATGACAGGTTCCCACACTCAAAGTCTGCGGAAAGGTCCCAGGAGTGCAGCGGGGGGAGGTCCGACTTCCTGCGAGCCTGAGTGTTTTCCAAGCATTTTCAAAGGAGGCCCGATGCTGAAGCAGGACTTGAGCTGTTGCCTCCCGGACCCGATGGCACAGAGCCACCGGCCGCGTTGGGCTGGTTGGTAGCGTGAAGCTGTGAAATGCAGTCGTGCAAGGCAGGTTGATCTACTTTGCCTCTCGGCCAGGCTCCTTGTGCCGGAACCATCTCTCTCTCCAGGCTGTGGTCTCCCATGCTCTCCCCAAGACGTGGGTGCCCTTTACTCCATGTGCTGTCTGCCCCGTCCTGGTTCTCCTGAGCTCCTGGAGGCATCTCGGCCTCAGCTTTGAGGAGGTCCTCAGCACAAGGACTCTCCGTGTGCATTCAGGTGTGGTGGTGGGGTGCTCCTGGCCTCCATCCATGCCTCAGTTTCCCCAGCGAGACCCCCGGGACAGCACAGGGCTGGCTCTGCCATGCTGTATAGCTCACGGGCAAGCAAGTAGACATGGATAGTGGGATGTTTTGAGTGTTTTCTTTGGTTTGATCTTCATTTAGTTTTCTCCAATGCCCGGCAGGGATTTTTATATCCACAGTTGTTACGCCGTACGTGTGAATGTAGACTACTAAATCCATGCTGTTCTGTTACACCTCTGCATTGTCAAACACTTGCAAATCTGCAAGTAAACAATGGCTGGCTCTTTACCTCAAGTGAGGATTTTGTGGTACAACATGAGAAAAATGCTGCTTACTTGCAATCTGATCACAAGAAGGACATAGCAGACAGTTACAGAGAGAACTTGTTATTACTTTTCCAACTCAGCTTTTCTAATTTGAAGGCCGGGATAGGCAGCCCGTATGACCCACCTCTGGACATGCCCACTCCAGTGCCCTGCTCGGTGCAGAGCTGCTCGGGGACATCTCCAGTCAAGTTATGAATCTCTCCAAGGGTGGAGATCACACAACACCACCGGAAAAGCTGGGGACAACGAAGTCACATCAACAACCCTATTGCCAGAGAGGCCCCCAGTTCAGGCGGGGCAGAGAAATACCTGGCTCTCGTCGTACGTCTGCAGTTGGGGTGTATGTCCCTGTCACGCTGAGCTGGGAAGCCGGGACGGGAAACTCTGATGAGATGTGCTGTGCTGACTGTTGTGAGAAAATGGTCAGGATGTCAACGTGCACCTCTTGGAAAGTGCAACGGGTTTGAACCAAGAGCTGAAGGAGGAGCTTTGTGTCTGCGCTGGCCTGATATTGATTCCTGCGGACGGAATTCTGCAGCCCCAGCCCAGAAATGAGCCTGCTGGGAACCGCAGCCCAGCATCGCTGCTCCTCCGGCGCCACACACACGCCTCTGCGGGTTATAAATACCCGAACCTTCAGCGGGAAACCATGAGATCCCCCATCACTTCTGAGTCTCAGGCAGTCATAGCCGGCACAACGGCGATTCTGGTGATTAAAGCCTGCTTGTTATCTCACTTATGGAGCACGGGTATAAATCAGCCGTAGCGCCGATGACAGGAAAAGAATCAAGATGATGTAGTATGGGATCGAAATGGGGCCTCTAGAACCACTCTAACTACCGCAGCCCTCCCTCAGGGTGACAGCCCGGCTCGGTGGTGCGGATGCGAGGGGACACCGGCCGATCTACCTCTCCCAGGGGCTGTGACAGCCTCTGACAGCTCAGAAAGGGAAGTCTAGCAGGGAAAGCACTCAAGCCGCTTTGGTTGTAGTATTGACAAGGGGCTGGGCTTGTCTTAAAGGCTAGAGGTAAAGTATGTGCAGTGAGAGCAAGGAAAAGCCATGTGTGCCTTCCTGCAAAGGACTGGAGCAGCTCGACTGGTTCCCATTTACTTCCCGCTGATTCCCACCGGAGACTGGCAGCAGCGTGCCGTGGAGCTCAATATAAATTGCACCGACTCCTCAGCGCGCCCCGTGGGCCGATGGCTACGTTAGGCGGCAAGTCTCCTCGACGAGCCATAATTTAAAATCGAAGTGTGTTTTGCTCCCTCCGCGTGGCGCTCGGCGAGGCAGAGAGGCTGGCGGGGGGATGCGGGACTGTTTGAAGGTCACTGGTGTCGGCCTCGGAGGGTAAGCGACGTCCCCAACTGAGCCAGGGCTCAGTCAGCCAGGGACGGCTTTTTTTTTTTTGGTGTTTATTTGGCAAGGAGAAAGATAGGAAATGTAGACCTGAATAGGTGGATGGAGACAGCCAAGTAGCACCCACTGGAGCATCACCCTGCTGAGGGCTGCTCGCCTCCGGCCGGGAGAGAAGGAGCACCCATCTGGGGAGATGGGTTGTGCTGGTCGGAGCTTGGAGTCTCTGCTGATCCCGGCCAGGCACAAGAAGTCAGGCATTTTACAGACATTGCAAACTTCCATTCAAAACCGCGTTTGGATTCAGGTCACGTAGCCGGCAGTATGTCAGGAAAACCTAGGGATCCTCCGGAGAGCGGAGCTTAACCTGTAAAACAACCTTGGGCTGGAGAAGTATTAACTGTGCCCATGTTAAATGAAGAGGAGGTGGCATCTGGGAGAATTTCAAAGTCCGTTTCAGCAAGCAAAAATCATCAATAACAGAATGTGGAGATTTAGGCTGAATCTCTTGATTTATTCGAATCCGGCGCAACACCGAGACCGATCTGATCTGTTTTAATCAAACTGCGGCATGAGCGTCACTGGATTTTGCTCCTGCCCCAGCAGAAAGTGGGGTCTGTCCCGCCGCAGGCTTCCCGAACGGCAAGTGTCTCTTTTCTGCAGTGATGCTAAACTGGCCGGGGACGATGGGGCACTTCTCTCCGTTTCACACTTCAGATCCAGAGGACTCAGTCTCTCAGCCACAGGAGCTAATTATCCCGCAGAACAACCGGCCCGGTGCAACCACTCCATGCTTTGACTAATTTTAATATCGCTTCATCTTAATACGCAGAAGTAATTTGGTCTAGTGAGCTGCTGCCATAAATAGAAACGCAATAGGTTACGTTGTCAGCAGCCTGAGCCGGGCTCTGCTGTCACGGGCTGCGCTTTGCCGAGCACCCGTAGTTTGGGGTTCGGTGACCTTGGATAACTAAGTAGTTAATGCAAATCCGGCACTTGCAGGTCTAATGACTTAGCTGCATCCCGGCAGGCTGCAGCTTGCGGTCGGAGGTAGATACGGAGAAGGGAAGGTGGGACGAGGGACATTTCTGGGCCCGATCCGGCCCGGCTGCGCGCAGGCAGCAGCCAGCCAGCTGCGAAGAGGCGGTGTCGTGCCCGTCGTGATGCACAGCACCGCGTCGGCCGCACAGCTGGGGCTGCGGGACGGCCAGGAGGTGCCGTCTGTGCATCCGCCGCCTTCATTAGAGCCTCCAGACAGGGGCTGGCTCCTTCCCACCTGGACGGACTCGCGCTGGATTTTGTACTTTGCTGAAGCAGAGGGAGGAATTCTTCTGCAGATTTGTTAAAAATTGTTTTGTTTTTTTTTTTGTTTGTGTGAGTATCTGGAATAAGGGAAGCTGTGTGGGAAAGGTGGGCTGACTCTGTAGCTTATACGTGCCCCAAAGCCAGGCCTTTAATTTTTATGGTGCTGCTTTTATCTCCCCAGCCCCTGCTCCGCACACTTTCAGCATCTTTGCAGCATCCCCTGGGGCTAAGTGCTGTGCCTTGACCCCAGCGGCACATCTGACCTCGGCAGAGATGCTCGGGGTGCAGAGTTTGTCACCAGAGACGGAGACACGTCTGCGGCTAGACGCGGGGCTGTCGTCTCCCCCCGCCGCCTTGCCTGGCCCCACAGTGATAATTTCTATTCTCGCCGCCGTGGATGTTCTGTGCACGTCGCTGGGGGTGTTCGCTGTCACGCAGAGCCGTACCTGGGTGGGAAGTGACTTGTCCACAGCTCCACGAGACTACCAGTGTGACAAGGGCTCAGCGCTAGCCCGCAGGGCACTGCTTGCACTGCCGAGGGACGAGGGAGGCTCCAGCCCCTCCATCACCCCGCGCGGGATAAGCTGCGCTCCCTGCAGGGGATGGAGGTGGAAAACTGCCCCCTCCAGAGATGTGAGCTCAGTTTGTGCCCTGATTTCTGCTTTCTCTGCGCTGTATTTACCAGGGACGCAGGAACTGGAAGCCTTATATTGCTTTAAAGTGAGGAATGGGTATAACGAGGTGAGCAGCCCTCCAGAAACCCATTTAGGAAGAAATTTTATTCAGTGCTCCTACCTCAGAATTAATTTTCATTGTTTCCTCGGTGTGGTAGAGGAGAAGCTTCTGGCCAGAAGAGGTGAGATTAACATACACCTGGAGGCAGGGGTACTGAGAGATTTTCCAGCAATCTGGACCGCAGCTAAATGAGCAGTTGAAGGTTTCTGTGATGGATGCATTGAGGAGCGAGCACTGAGCCTCTTCCGTCCAGACACTAAGGAGGAAAAAAAAAAGAGACATTAGAGCATGGGGAGAATGGGCAATAAGCACTAAACACAGCTCAGGCTTTACATCAGGGATATATCAGGGGGCATCTTGTAGGAGACGGGACACGTTGCAGGGCTTTGAGCAAGGGCTGGACTTCCTCATGTCACACATCGCAGATGGTGTGTTATTCTGTTGCACCCAAAGTTTGTGCTTTGGGCACAAAAATACACAATTTACTTGTGTCTGTGTATAAATGAAAAGGGAACTGGGCCTTTTTGGTCTGGAGAAGGGGTATTTGAAACCAAAGGGAATCGGCAGAGGTGTCAGAGGAGAAAACTGAGCAGCCTGCCCTGGGGAGAGCACAACGCGTGCCGTGCTGCCTGACGGGACACCCCGGGCCGAGACGTGATGATGAACCACAAAGTCCAGTTCAATTTGAAGTGAAGGCTGGGAGGGCGACTTTGAATTCCCACGGTGCGTATGTTCATATGCCCAAGGACACAGTACCACAGCGGTGGTACCACATGCAGCTCCGCCTGCGGACAGGCTTTGACTAGTGGCAGTTTGCTCCATTTTCTGTAAGTTAGAAGTCAGCGGTTGTAATCCTTCCGGAGGATTTCAGCTTATCGCCAGTTCACCAGCGGCTAAAACTGGAATGATGGAGCCTGGGTGTGCACTGGCAACGCTCACTTGGACTTCTTGCATGTATTTAAGAATCTACGGCTGTATTTTCCTAGAGGCTGAGGGCAGTGGGAAAGGCAGAGTGGTGTTTTTCCCCACTGGGGAAAACCCGGGGGTGCTTTTCCCCACCCCCTTTAGCCCCGTTCACGGCTCTCCTGCCCCTCGCCGTCAGCAGGCCGAGGCTCTGCTCGCCCCTCGCCAAACCTACCAAAGGCTTTAAGTAAGCGATATCAAAGATTTCTCACCAATTCTCTTGGTATTCTACTTTGGCAGTAATTCTGCTTGTATATTCCATTTTACTTTTATATTAAATTATGCTATGATTTCTGGGGGAAAATGAAGTGAAAGGATTTTTTTTATTCCCCCCCTCCCAGGCAGTGTTTTTTGGAGGGTTATTGCTGTCTGTAAAGGAGAACAACCCCTAAGGAGATCTGGCTGCGCGAAGAGAAATGACACAAAGATTCCTGGGTTGTCGTCTTTTCCTCACTTCCACCTTTCTGACTACTGTTTTATTCATGCATGGGGGCAATAAAGTAACACCTACCTACAAGACTTGTCAAGATGGAATATTTAATACTTGGTAGGTGCTTCTGGCAATCTTCTGGCAATTTTTCCACATAATTTGTAATAGAAATCCTCTCTTTCCACATGAGCAATTCTGACCTTAGCAGCCTCCGCAACTGACCCTGATACTGCTCAAAGGTCTGGGAGAGCAATTTGGAAAAGCAAATGCTCTTTCTTGGATACTTAACAGGTCTTGATCTCTGTTCTCAAAATCTAAACTTTGCCTGGATTTAAAAAGGGGACAAATACTTCTATTGCACAAATACGCTGCTGCAAATCAGTACGGCTTATCCTCAGGCATCACTACTTTTTCCTTATCGTTGCAAGGTCAAGAAGGAATATTTTCCTGCAGGTGCACCAGTATAATTGAGGATGTTCACACCAGTTAACTGTCGGCACTTATTGTACTTGCCTAAAGGTGGATAAACCAAAACGTGCCAAGTATTGGCCGCTGCCTCAGGGTGGTTTTGGACATGACAGACTAATGTTTTCATCCCCAATTACACATTTTTCATTCTCCTAGCCCCACTGATCAGGGCAGAAAAAACAGTGTTGACAGTCTTATTATGGTCTGGGCTGGATTTTAAATAGGGCTGGTGCTTGAGAACCGATTTCAAATGCTGCAAATGAATCACAGGCCAAACTTTCTGCTCCGTGACGGAGAAGGAAGCCAGAGAAGGCCTCAGAAAAATTAAGTGCAGTGCAGTAATGATGAAAGATGATCTCTCACTTCCCCCAAATTACTATGTTTCACGAGGATTTCACTTGTTAAAATGAAAGTAATAACCTACATGGAAAACTACATGCTACAAAGCAGCTTGATTTCTTTCCCAAATTAATTCTCCATTCTTCATTTGAAAGCGCGTTGTTTCTCAAAGCCGCTAAATATTTTTGCTGTTTTCTCCTGAGTTTGGGCTTTGCAGCAATGGCCCCTGGGAGGGTTCAGCAGGCTGCCAGCCGGCGGATGTGGATATAACTGTGGCAAGTCTAAAGCCTATGGATCAAGTTTTTCCTAATCTTGATCTAATTCTTCCCTCACTTACGCCGGTATCACTCAACTGGCTTTCACTGGAGTTATGCCTAATTTATACCGGGGTATGGAAGTGGAGAATCTGTGTTGAAAAAAGGAAAAATTCTAAAACTTTAATAAAAGGAGTCAAAAGAATAAGCCATGAGGAGTCAGGTGGAGCAGAGAGTGAGAGATGAGGGTAACCATCACGAAATTACCTTTGCATGTAAGACCGCAGCAGGGTGATTCCCAGGAGGAAGTACATCATGATAGAGCACACCATCATGGCCAGCCCGAGGAGTATGGCCCGGTCTTCTCCGGCTTTTAGGGCTGTGACTGTTTTCCTTTTGTCCAGTAGGTCGTGATCCCTGATTTTTTGGTAAATATTTCTGAGGTTGAAAATAATACATTCATATGTGAAGTTCATAGTTAAGCAAGGAACCCTCTACAGGGTGGGCAGTTCCACCTCCATACGCATCTCATGAGAGAGAAAGGCTTAAGGGTCCTCAGATGTCCTTTTGCATCAGATTCACTCTGACCTGGTGGAAAATTATGCATCTCCAAAATAAATTATAGCCATTTCTGAAAAGGTAAAAACCTCTTAGAGCAAATATAAAGATTAGATCCTTGTGCCAGCTCAGTAAATCCTTCTTTGGTACAGCTCCATTGGCTCAGTTGAATTATACCAGAGGTGGATTTGACCTGTCAATGCCAACTTAGGCCACTAGAAGATGTTCAGATATACGAGGTGTCTTTTCTTCAGTGGAATATGGTAACAGGTCTTGTGTTACCATATGTAGAAAATAACCTGAAGAAAGTTGTCACTAAAATTATCTGAAAGGACCACGTTCTTTTTTGATTCCCTACAGGCTAGTGGCTTGGGTAATTTTCCACCCTGAGTGTGACTCAAAGCTCATGAAACACTACGGGGATTTTGCAATTGATTTCTGTGGGTTTTCTGATTGGGAGCTTATTTAGTTTGTTTATAAAATAGCTTTCTGGAAGCCCAGTTACTCATTACAGTGAAAACCCTCACGGAAAATTATCCACCAAAGCTATTTGTTCTGGGATTAAAAAAAAAAAAGAAGATACAACAAACCATTCCCCCTCAGCAGAGAGTCCTTTGCGTTTTCTAACCATAAGTCCTTCTTTCATCTCCGAGCGAGCCTTTGATGATTCAATGGGTCATGAGGACACAACGGTGAAGAAGGAAATATTTGAGTACATTTCAAACACACTCAAACTTTGTGGGTTTAAAATGTACTTACAGACCTGAGGCTGGTCAAAATCTCCTGTGTTTTCTGTTACGGTTCTTTTGACTCATCCAGGTGGCACCCGAAGCATGTGAACCGCACGCCTCTGAGCCCTGGCACCACCATAACATGGACATAGGAGTACACGTGGAAGAAGTTCCTCTTCTACTGTCTGCAAAATGGCAGGTGAGCAACATCATCGTCACTTTGGGCTCTAGCAAAGCTCATTTAAGCTGAAACCACCAAGTTTCACCCAACCTTGGGGAAAAAAGCACTGTGTGTCAGACCAACCATATAACTTACATTCACCAAGAGGGACAAAGAAATAGGATTAAGACAGATGTAAAGTCATACATAAACGCAGTAGAAACAAGAAACCAGGTTCAGTCATAAACTCCCTGAAACTGGAACTGAATTCGTATTCAGATGGTGAGCCATAGCCAGGAAAAGCACGTGTGGGGTGGGGTTTTATCGCAAAAATTTTTTTCAATGGTACAGCCGTTGATAGTCTCCCATACCTAAGACCCCTTGAGGTTTCTTCATCCAACTGTAATTTACATCTTTAGATGTTTACGGTTTCTCTTCAAAACCATCCTTTAAAGCTTGCCAATGTTTTCCTAGTTGGAAATGAAATGGTAGTTCATCCTGTCAAATCTTTCTCTGGCGTTGGGGAGGAAAAAATACATTGTGAGCTGGCAGATGCAATTGCCTTCAAGTAATGCAGAATAATAATCTGATATTACTTTTCTATTATTATTTATCAAACTGTATTTAACTCCGAGAGCTGCTATTAGGATTTGCATTGCTTCCAAACGGAGGAAGGCAGGGATTGTCATGCGGTTCCAGCACATTAACCCATCACGCAGCATAACTTATGTCAGCGCCTAGACATGAAACAGAGACGCTGCCATCGCTCACTAATGTCACCAGAGCAGCTAGGACATAAAAAGGGATACAAATGGACAATTTAAAAACAAACAGCTAATTGACGATGGTTACAAATACTTTCCCTGTGGCCTTGAGCCAAGAAACGTGCAACAGGAGGTAAAAAAGGGTGGACGGAGCGGGTGTGTAGTAGAAATGATCGATCTGGCAGGTGGCTGGTGAAGGGGACGGTGTGGGGTGACCGCCTGCCAGGTGGATCTCCCACGCTCGCCTGCCATGGTAAATACAGCTGAATAAAGCTCTGCCCCCGGGGGTCACGCTCGGAGCAGCCGTTCGCTTGCTCTTTTGCAAATATTTGTCAGTCAAAGCCCCAAACAACGGGAAAGCGGTGGCCTGGTGCACCTGACGGAGGGTTTTTTTTTCTCCGGAATGCCTGCCAGGAGTCAGTCCGGTAACAACGTTGAGGCGTGCGGTGGCGTGGGACGTGCCGGTGCGTGATGCACCCACCAGTCCTGCCACAGCCCAGCAGACACGCTGAGAAACCCTCCTCCTCCTCCTCCTCCTCCCCGCTCCTGCCAGTGCCAGGGAGGCGACAATTCGCTCAGTATGATACTGGGAACATCTGCTATTACCAGACTTCACTTTTTTCCCCCGAGAGCCCTGTTTTGGGGGGATCTGTACATTGTGCAGAATATTTTGCCACTAACAGAGCAGCCTTGGCATCCCCTTAGCTGGAGCGGCGGCGGTGGCCCGCACGCGTGTGTGTGCTGCTGCGGGAGGGGGATTTTGTGGATGCGTGAACTTTTGACACAGCTCAGGGACCTCTTTCTGCTCGGTGAGCTGGAAGCACACCGTGCTTAGCCAGCTGATTTTGCATCCCAGGGCTGCACAGCCTCAATTAGCTGACTGCGGCCGGGTGCTTAAGTACAGATCACTGCATCCCAGACACTCCTCATCTGGGTGACTCGGTTTAATACTTATGACTACCTGTGATAACTCCCCAAATATGACACCGAGGGGGGAGGCTGTTTGTTTTTAAAGAAGTCCCAGCTGTCAGAACATGGGGTCTCTCTGCCCTGTCCAAAGACATTTAGCAGAAAGCAAGCCTCCAAGGACAAAAGGTCTTTCCTCTCCTGATCGTTTCCAAACTGAAGTCCTCCCCCGCTAAATCTCCGTGTCCCTTTTGCCAAATTGCTCAGAGGATATGGGCTGGCTGCTCTACCCAGGCTCAGCTGCCAGAGAGGGAACCTTGGCCGTGACCGTGCCTGCTGGGGACAGGGCGGAGATTTCCCTCTCCGTATCTCTCTGCACAGCATCCCTCTGCAGTGTGGTCAGCAGCTCCTTACGTGATCTCCAGAGGAAGGCTTAGGGAGGACCTGTGTGATGAAATTAGGCAAACCAGGTTACGTTAGTCAGCCTGAACATGAGACAGTCAAGGAGAATTGCAGTGCTGGTTTAAGCCTACTGGCCTTAATACAAAATCCTACATCTTCGGTAGAGTTGCTAATGTTTGCTGCAGCCAAGACCTTCCTTTGTCGTCACAAGGGACAGGGCCTTTTAGCACTCGGTTATCATAGAACCATAGAATGTGTTGGGTTGGAAGGGACTTTTAAAGGCCATCTAGTCCAACCCCCGTGCAGTGAGCAGGGACATCTTCAACTAGATCAGATTGTGAGGGACGAGGTGTGCCCTGTGCATCCTCTGTGCTCTGCTGGTGCAGGACTGTGCCGCAGCTCCAGGGATATGATGAATTTATTGGCAGGTATATAGGAGCAGCCTGGCATGCCAAGGGCCTGCAACTGGGCAAGCCCACGTAGAGAAGGAGAGGCTAAAGTAATGCTTCTCCTGACCCAGTACCACAGCTCTTGTTTCACTCCAAAATGGGTAGATCTAGGAACACTGCGAAGTGGGTCTCGTTTCCTCCCTGGAAATCTAGAATAACCAGGCACCTACTGTTACTGTATTATTTTTTTATAAATAAACACAAATTACCCACCCTCAACTTCCTTCCCTTGCAAACGGACCATGGTGTGATGCTGAGGGAGATGTTGCCTCCTCCGGCACTGCGCGGTCACGGGGCTGGTCAGCTGGGGATACCTGCCTGCCCGGACTGTTCAGAGTGACCTTGACTTCGCATTCACTTCTCTGATATCACAGCCATCAGGCAGATGTCACTCAAATTACCTCATGTTGAGGTGTCTACTGATATCAGAAATCCTTGAATGCAAGGGTCAAAAAACCTCTGGTATCTACCTGCAGAATTCCCAACGCTCAGGGACTTTTCTGCTCAGAAGCCAATTTCTTTACGTTTTTCTTTCTAGGGTATATTTAGCTGCATCAGTTTTTGTTATTAGAGCTATGGCAACAGGAAATCTCTCTGAGGCTCTCACAAAGCTCTCAGTGATGGTTGTGGAAGGATTCCTATTGATACGAACAGATTTCGTTCACTCAATTCTTTCCCTCTTTCCCGCCAAAATGAACCAAACCAAATCAGTGATTTGGTTTTCCAAGCTTACAGTGTTGTGGAAAGTGTAATTAGCTGAGAAATAATGAGGGCTTGACTATCTTTCTGAAGCATAAAAAGTGGCAGTTGGGGAACAGTGGATGACTAAACCAGCAACACAATACATAAATTTTGGGCTTGATCCTGCAAAAAGAGATGCCTGAGAGAGACCATCCACCCAGGAGGAGGTGATTCCTCCACAGCAAGCGAGCCGTTGCTGCACAAGTTGTCGTTACAGTGCAACCCCTCAGAAGTCTGTGGTTGTAGCCTGTGTTAGGTGACAAGTTTGCTGCTCCACGTGACTGTCTTCCCCTTTGAAGTTTAAAGAACAAAAATTCCTGGGAAAGGGTCATTCAGGGGAAGTATTTTCTCAAGGATGCACTGCTTGGTTGATATAGGGATGCTGCCGATGACCTTACATGTGTTAAAATCCCTGCCAGATGCCGGGGGATGAGTTTCTCCCACCAGCAACACTCGCTCTGTGTTCACACCTCCCCTCCGCAGTCCTGAGGCTGCGGTCAGCACTCTCCTGTTCCCATTTTCTCTTCCTTTCCCTCCTGCACTTTATTAATCACTCACAGGGTACGAAGGATTCCTTCTGCACGGCTCTGCAGGACCACCTGGGAAATCAACCCACCCAAAGGCTTGAAAAGGCACCCGAAATCACCACGGCTGGTGTGTAAGCCCAGAGATGCTGCTCCCCACCTCCCTGTTTCTGCAGGCAGGGCTCTCCCTGGGGTTTCACTGACCAGACGCCACTGAGCCCTCTTTAGCACAGAGCCCAAGTTAGTAAGTCCCACTGAAAGGCACGGCGTGAGTCGAAGGCCACGCTAATCAGGAGCTCACGGCTTCCAGCCAGCCTGACGTATAGGCAGATATCTCCTCCAAGCGTCTAACCTTGGACCAGCCTGTCCATGGCGGTGTCTTAACGCAAAAGAATATTAGCCTGGGGGAAATTCAATTAAAGAGGAGACTCGCAGAAGTACGTGAGGTAGGTAGGTAGATAACCAGCTCCAACCAAAAGTCCATGGAAACCTGCTGCCAAGCTGGCCTTTGTGGCTTCTAAATATCTGTTTGGGACTGGATTATCAAAAGAGCCGAACGCCTATCCAACCTTTGCAGAAAAGCTCAGCAAATGGGCCAATTCTCCAAAGAAACTCGGTGTCCTGAGGGCAGCTCTGCTGCCTGAACTCAGGAGCGCATTTTCTCAAGCAGATGCAAGCGATAATGTTTCATTAGAATAACTGAAGAGTGTGTTTTGCTAATTGGCACTGTAGATACACAGACCTCTGTTTTTGTTTCACCGGAGTCTGATTTTTTGTGATTACATTTAACAGTGACTTCAAGGGGAGCTGAAGGAGAGGAGGGAAGGGGGAAAGGAAAGGAAAGAAAAGAAGGGAAAATGTGTCCGGTTGTGACAAGACAAGCTGTCCAGCAAATCTCACTACAAAGGAGAGAGGTTTTGGAAGGATGAGTCTGAGCATTACTGACTATTGTTCTTTCATCAGTGATATTTAACTTCTTTCATTCCCAACCGAGTGCTGCCTTTGTCTGTGGACTTAAAACTTCTTCCCTTTCTTGCTCTTCTGCGTAATTCCCTGCTCCCCCGGGAGACCCCGTAACTCATTTATTCCTCTGTCTCCTTCAGCCTATTCCCTCCAGCAGTGGGCTGGTGGGCTCCCAGATCACTTTCAAGCTGCTCATCGTCCACCAGACACTGTGATGTGTTGTGCTCATGCTCATCCTCGCACACGCGTGCATATAAACAGAAAACATCTCTGACAGCTGGACACATCATCCAGATGGGTGACAGTGAGATCGGGCAACGACCTGGCTGAGGGAGAGGGAGGCACCATGTGTTTTGTCTGGAGGGAGCTGCGGGACGATGGCTGGGAGCGGGACACCTGTGAAAGGCATAAAGTCTTCACGGGCGCTTGAGCTGAGGCTGCAAACCTGTGGCTGGGCATTACCGTGCTTTCAAATGTGCGGTCATAGAATGTGTTGGGTTGGAAGGGACCTCTAAAGGCCATCTAGTCCAACCCCCCTGCAGTAAGCAGGGACATCTTTAACTAGATCAGATTGATGTGTGTGCGCTGACCTCAGAGATGGTCACAGCGTGCTGCTGATGTCCTGGGAACACGGAATACTTTGGCTGTGGCTCTGGCATTGTAGCTCCACTCTGTTTTGGCCCGGCACGTTAACCCTGGCACTCATCAGCTGGTCTTGTTGTCAGTGGAGCAGTAGCTGGAGGGGTGAGAGGCAAGGGGGGGGACAACCTCGCCACCACTGGGGAGAAGCTACAGGCCACACTCCTAAAGATTCCAACCCACAAGACACAACCAGCATAGATGCCATTTACCTTTTCTCATCGTGTCTGTAAGATGTAGAGCTCCGGCCACTGGTCCAAATAAACATTTTAGAGGGTTGCCCAGTGTTGGCTTTGCTCGCTGCAGTGGGACGATGGAAGGACCTGGGGGAAGAGGGATAATTTTTGTCACTGCCCACCCAATGCGGCAGACCACATTATATCCAGTGTGCCAAATCCCCTGTGGCCGTGCCCAGCCGTGCTCTGAAGATGGACCATTTGTTAACTCAAGGTGAGATGTAAAATAACGGGGATGACAGATCAGGGGGTGGGAATGAAGGGTAAATCTCATTAGCCCCACTGGTAAAATGTGATCCTGGCGAATCAGGCTTAGCTACGCTCCACACTGCAAAGGATTTGCACCATGGACAAGAAAACCTCGGTAGTTTAACAAAAGATAACAGCTGCATCCAATGCTCTTATGGCAGTATTTTGGGGGTAGAAAGTGGCTCTTGTTTAAGCACACACACGTTCATTACAGCTTATTGGTTTTACGGCAGGTCTCAGTGTGATGAGACTCTCAAGGAAAGTGTCTGAATGAGACACAAGTACGAGACATAAATGCAGCATTTTGTGGAAATTTAATCAATGTGACAAAGACGGTTTTTCCCACAGAGAAATTACTGTCCCGAGGCCACTTGGCCAGAGCAGTTAGATTCCTGCCCAGGGACTGCTTTGTTTCACAGCAGGGTATGAGACCTTCTGCTTTCTCTCAGGCCCCCAGGGTCTTCTGAAAAGGGGAAAAGCCCAAGCGGTTTCATTTTAAGGACAGAATTTGAACCTTGTACTTCAATTAGGTCTCACAGAACCAAACACAGAGTTGATCACAAAAAGCGTTGCTGCTCTCTTGTCCTGATTCGAGGCACGTTCACTATATCTATGTTATTCCCAGCAGGTTCTGGTTACCCTAGATCAACTGAATTTGAGTAGCCATCTTTCCAGGTGGTAACTCCATTGCCAGGCTGGAAGCATGGGCTGTATTGGACCTACTAGTGGGGCTAAAGCTTCCCTCGTAGCTCCTCCTTAATCTGCTCCTGCTTGTAGTGAGGCTCAGTTAAAATCTCTATCTCTGAGAATTGGGCCCGTCTTGGTGTGGGCAGTATTTCACATTATTTCATGCCACAGCACTTTGTGCTTTTACTGCATTCAGAGGAAAGCTTAAGAAAAAAAAAGAAATATTCCAGATACCGAAAGCTTAATGAAGTTTATATGAAGCTTTTCGTATACTGGGGGGCATTCTTTAGCTCACTGAAGCATAAACCTGGCTGTTGATGCTCTCAGCAGAGAAGGCACATGAATTCCTCAGTGCTCCTTGCCTGAAAAAGTCTGTAATGTCACTATCTACATACTCATGCAAAGGGCTAATTTCAATATTTGCGTAGCGGCGAACCTGGGAGAATACTGAAATCCTGTAGAGGTGGCTGCAGGGGAAGACTGACATGGACGGGAGCCAGAACCCATCCGTACGCAGACAGGCTGATGGGTGCCAAGGGACCGGGATCTCCATCTGGAGTCAGCCCAGAGCCCCACCACGGGCTCCGTGACGCAGAGCCAGGACAAACTCACACCCTGGCTGGGCAAACTAGCCAAACGGGTGACTCCGACACCTCCTCCCTGCTGGGATCCTGCTGCTCCCTGTTGCTGTGATGCTCCAAGACGCTGACTTGGGACCGGGGTGTGCAGGCAGGGACCTTCCTTGAAATTACAGGCAAAGCTTTTGAGCTGCATTCATGTACAGCAAGTTGGACAAGAAAGTGGCCCAAAAGAAGAGGCAGAAGGAGGGGAATCTCCCCCAGCCTTTTCCCTGACTCTGTGGTCATCACTGCAGCAATGAGAGCCAAAAAAAAGAGTCTTTTCTTTCCTTACAACCACTGTAGTGAAGTATTGGGGAATAAACAATGCGAAGAGGCATTTTGTCCCTTAAATAACTATAGTTTAGAAGGTGAAATAGCATCTACCAGGATCTAATCAATCTAGCCACTGACTAAGAAGTGTTTTTATAGAAATTCGGGTTGCAGGACCTTGGGTCTCATGCTCGCTCTGGTATGTAAGACGGCACCTACGCTACCCAAACAGCACAAGAGCGACCTCCGAGCCTGCACCGGGGTGGTGTTTCTGCATCGAGAGATGCAGGAGGGCTCAGAGCAACTATCCAAGGGCCTGGAGGCCACGTTGGGTATTGCACTGAGACCTGTCCCAGCCTGAGCCCCTTAGTGCTGGAAAATAAAATTACATATTTGCCACTGCGACAAGAAGGGCTGGCTAGTGCTGCTGCCACGGCCTGCGTGGCCCCAGAGCTGGTGGGAGATGGTGGTGAATGTTATTAGAGAGCCTGTTCTTAATTAAGCACAACTTGGGCACACATTAGAGGTGATCAGCAGCTTCTGCTGCCTGTCTGAGTGTGCAGGGACACCTGGGCAGGCCTGTCCGGGCAGGGAAGCAGATTTGCAAGCTCCACAGAAAATCACAGGAGCATCACCAGGGCGAGAGCTGGGCGAGAGGGGTCTGTCCCACCGAGGGGATGCCAAAGGAGGAAAAAGAGTGACTTTCCCCCAAAGTCAGAGTGATTTCAGACTCCCTTACAGTGCCAGTACCCTGGAGCGGTCCACATGTGGTGGCATTAATGCTGCCTGCTTCATTAGTTGGGCAATCCAGGCTAACCACCACTATTTAACACACAATTACACACCTAATTTTGTGTAAAATCGTTACACCGATGACATCACAGCAGAGGTCAGCCGTAAGCCACTAAAGTCCGTGGCTCCTTTAGGCGGGGGTTAGCAGTAAGGTAAGAGCCTTTTGCAGAACTGTAACAACACGAACTCCCCAAGACCCTCCGTTGAAGGCCTTCGGAGGACTTGTAACTTAGAGCGGTTACAACCTACACAACCATGTCCTGCTCCGCCAGCTCCGTTAGCAAACCTCCGTGCCCTTTTCTTCCCCTGAATTAATCCCAAGGCAGGAGTGTGAACCCCATTCCTTCCCTGTCCCCTCTCTCTTTTCTGCGAAAACACGTAGCAGTACTTTTCTTTTTGCCCATTGCCTCTCTGAGTCAGCTGCTGGCGACATATTTTTATCATGCAACAAGTAATCAGCTCGTGAAACTCATTACCACGGGAGGTCAGCCTGGCATTTAGAGTAACAGCGGATTGCGCTATTGCTTGAACAGACGCAGCACCTAAAGTCATGACAATACCTGTTAAAAAACAGTTTAGAAGAGGTGCTTTAAGCTGCTTTTTGACTATCAGGAGTCTGCAGGGGATGTTCCTATGGGGCAGGTTACCAGCAAAGTGCTGTACTTGATGTGACTTTCGCTGGAGTCAGGATGCTGGGTTGGACCCTGGGCTTTCTGCTCGACTTTGCCTGAACATCGCAGCCTCCTTCATTATTTACCCAGTGTGGCGTCAACGCGGTTGTCTCCCGGCGTGGTTGCCACAGAGACAAGCAAGGAGGCCATGCTTCGGTGTTTACAAAACACGCCTCATTCTTGGCGTTCGGGTCTGTTCTGAATAAATGCACAATGTTTAAGGGAGAAATGCAGAGTAAAAAGTGTATAATCTCACACGAATACATGTAGACCTGTGCCCAGGGCATTTCACTGCTCTTCGGTGGCCGAGGAGCAGCTCTAACGGCTGATGGTGCTGACACGGTGGGTCTCACACCCCCCTTCTCCCCCCATTCTCACCCTCCTCTTGAAGATTATCTTCTGAAGAATTTTATGGCCCTTACTAGAAAACTTGAGAAGGTTTCCACTTTTTTGGCCATTGCAAGACGAAGACTTGAGGTAGTTCTTATAAGATTAGAACTACTCTGCCCCATCCTAAAGAGTGCCAACGTGTCCACCCAACAGCAACCACCTGAGAGAGGACTGCAGTGTGAAGGAAACACTGGGGCAGCATTTCCTGCAAATTGCTCCAAAAAGGATGTAATCCCGAGGGTGAATCTCAAAATCCTGAGCTGGTACCTTAGTAGTACCTATATTACGTGCTCTCTTGTCCTCACTTTCACCCTGGGCTGGCTGCTTTCCTTCCTCAGGCTTTGGTTTATGTCACGGTTGATATGAAATGTCCCTTACCTCTAGGCCACCACATCTGTGAACAGCCAAAGAGGGATACGGCAGACTGCATTTTTAGATGGAAAGCTGGATTTTACGTGCGTGTTTATTTGTAATTGCCTCTGTCTATGTTTATGTTAATCATAGGGTTTCTGAGACCTTGGAGAACCATTTATGGCACCAAACTAATGAGCTCTGCTCCCCTTATGGCATTTCATTTCCTGGGCAATGTGACCACTGTAAAAAGAGCGGCACTTGCATTAATTTTGCCTCATAAAAGACACCCTGAGTCATCAAAAGCCAACAAAAGCTGAACATTCACCTAAAGATACAATCACTGACCTCTTAAACTTTGTCTGAATACACCCATGCCCACGCTGTCAAGTGCTCTGGATCCTTCATCCCAATATTTCCCAGCCAGATGATTCATTTGAACCCCGAGGCAGTTCCCTGGGAACTCTGAAGTTTTCCTGCTAGTCCACATGTGAACTCCTCTCCATGCCACAACACAGCGCTCAGCGCCAGTTCTTAGGCAGATGGCGAGGTTGCTGTTGAGTGATGGGAGGTATTTGGTCTCTCTCATGGCTGGGAAGGCTTTTTTTGGGGCGGTCCCACCCATCATCACCCATGGGAAAAGGAAGAGGCTGAAACCAGGCACCAAAGGCAGCCCACAAGGGGATGGTGGTACACTTTGGGATGAATTTACTGGATATGGACAGTTAGACTTTATGCCCCAATAGGTCTAACCCGCACCTATGTATGATGACAGTATGTTTTCCTACGGCTTTGCTGAGCCAGAAAACAGGGAGAAATATTGTGTGGTGAAGGGTGGAAGAATAAATAAAATGGCCTGCCGAATTCCTGATGTAAAGTGTAGCCTGATGGCCAGGTAGTCTGGCATTCAGGTTCCTTAGTGCACGGAATAGTTTCCCAGGCAGAGTGGTGGAGGTAACTACTGAATTAAGATGCTCCTGTTTGATTCAGATGATCCAGCAGAGTTTTCTAGTCCTGGTATGAAAAGAATGTAAGAGCTGGACCCAGGACTAAACGCCAGTGCCTGAAATTTCTGACTCCTAGCTGTTTGATGGCAACATGAAGGGGTAGATGGAAGTAGAGATACAGCAGGGAGACGGTGAGGAGAAACCCAAACGGATGGTAAAAACTGAGCAGGCGTCTGTCTGGGGTATCTGAGTGAGACCCACTGTGCCCATGGCCGTGGTGTGACATGAAAGCCCCAAGACATATGTACCAAGGGAGGTTTGACACACTGCCACTCATGATGCAAACCAGAAACGAGGTGAACACCTAGCTGGTAATTCCCCTGTTCTGACACAATTCAGAAGGCAACGCTTCTTATGTAGTCAAAATATCTGTTTTCTCTGCAGGCCTCCACCTGAGCACAGTATCTGCTTGCCCTAATTCCACTTCCCTGTGGCCATAACAGAAGAAGAGCAAGCATGGACCAAGAAGAACAGCAATAAGCTAACTCAGAAAAGAAATGCATCTGCATTAGTAGAAGACAGTTACCACTTAGGGAACGTTTAACGCTCTGGCAGCAGCAACACTAAAATGTGAAGCAGCAACAGCAATACCAAATGGTGTATTTTCTGCCTCGTGACCGGACTTCGCTGCGCCGTGAGCTAATGGGCACGGTGCAGGACAGGGCGACATAAATAACTGTTCTCGTTGGAGCGTTTCAGGAGCTCCGGCTGTACTAACTGACTAATCCAACTGGCAGATGACCTTGAATTTGGGGTTCCTCATTATGGCAAGGGAAAAATGGGCAATGGGCAGCTGGTGCTAATGTACTGATAAGAGTTTAGGAAGACTGATGGCTAATGAGGCTTCATTAATGAATTCACCTCAATTTCTGGCCCTTCTCCTAAATATCCCCAGAGCTCAGAGCTGAGCTCTCCATCTAGTTTTTGAACTGAATGAGAGAGACAATCTAGACCCAGGACAGTCTTGTTGGGCTCCCATGGTACAGGCAAGTCCAAGGCACTACATGTCCAAAGGAGGAGAAGAACGGGGCTGCCAGGGACAACTGAAGCCATCACATGGGGATGCAGCTTAGCTGTGTGCAGAACACGGCGATGTTTTATTTTGTTTTCAAAGCCAAACTTTCTTTTAACTTCAAGTCATCCTTGATGATGGTTAATTCCCTCTCCCTAGTATGTACAGGGGTAAGAGAGATATTCAGAAAGTATCTATCCCTCTTTGATACATGACAACATGCAATATGTTCTCACTTCAAAATTGAATTTTCCAAAGTAACCTCTAGATCTTTCAGGTTTCCAGCTCATGATGATTTTTTCTGCAGTGCTGGCTCTCTGTGTTTTGAAAAAAACTTTCAAGCCTTGCCATCTAATGATACCTGTCACCCCTAGGCTTCCTCTTTCCCAAGAACTACCTGCCTAGTACGAATCTGAGTAGCCCACACAGCATGTCTGTAGACTTTATAGTCTTTATTCTTGCTGATCTTTTTAACTTTAACTTTCTTCTCCACTTTTTTTTCTTTTTATTTTTTTTCCTTGTGTCTCTTACTGTACTTTACCATTCCCATGATGACTTATTTCGCTCACCCTGGCTGCACTGTGTTAGTCTTAATTAGTCTGATTTAGTTGATTGAAACAGCAATTTTTTGAAGAAATTCCTGTGTCCCCAGGTCAGCTACAAAGGAGGAATCTACTGTCTGTTATTGCAAGCAAGAGAGTCCCAACTTCTCTTCTTTGGCGACCTTCTGGCCACCTCTGACCCTTCAGACTCAGCTCCCATCACGGTACAAGGGATGTGCCAGCCCCATCACTGTACCTGGCAGAGGACGCTTTCAAGCCACCTCCAGGTAGCAGAGTGTCTGGTGAAGAGCCGGCCCTTATTACCACCCTCATGTTTTGGTGCTGGTGAGTTTGCAATCCAAGCACGAGGCAATGCCTCTCTTGGCACGTTGCAGTCGCCGAGGATCAACGTTCGTGAGGAACAGCTGAGGGTAATTGTCCCCTTTGCCTGTCAGGACTCTGCAAACATTTTTAGCTTTCTGTGCTGAATTTGAATTTACGTAGCAAGCGACACATTGGACAAGCACTATATTCATCATCTCAGCTGCTCTCTGGCATCGGAGAAGGGCACAATCTGCCTGTAAAATGGGCTGGCTTTGGGAGGGGGTGCTGCAGTGGCAAGCGCTGGGTCACCCCCCTGCAACATGCCCCTGGTCAGTTGAGCCAAGAGACTTTTATGGGGAGGTCTGCTCTGCCAAAGACCAGGTAGGATTACACTGATGAGGGGGTGAGGGGTCTCACCTGGGGGTGAGAATGAAGGCAGTGAAAGTGCTGCACTACCTCACTTGATGCTCTCCTTTAAATCTTAGCACACTTTGGAGTGTCCAACATAAGAAGGACATGGGCCTGTTGGAACGGGTCCAGAGGAGGCCACGGAGATGCTGGGAGGGCTGGAGCCCCTCTGCTGTGAGGACAGGCTGAGGGAGTTGGGGGGATTCAGCCTGGAGAAGAGAAGGCTCCGGGGAGACCTTAGAGCCCCTTCCAGTCCCTAAAGGGGGCCTACAGGAGAGATGGGGAGGGACTCTGGATCAGGGAGTGTAGCAATAGGACGAGGGGTAATGGTTTTAAACTGAAAGGGAGGAGATTTAGATGAGATATTGTGAAGAAATTGTTTGCTGTGAGGGTGGTGAGCCCCTGGCCCAGGTTGCCCAGAGAAGCTGTGGCTGCCCCATCCCTGGAGGGGTTCAAGGCCAGGTTGGACGGGGCTTGGAGCAACCTGGGCTGGTGGGAGGTGTCCCTGCACAGGGCAGGGGGGTGAAAGATGGTGGACAACCACCTTGTACCCAGTGAGGAGAGCCAAGACACATACAGATTTCCACATCAGAGAGAAAAGGCAGAGCCTTGCCTTGCTTTCGGGAAGCGTCAAGTCCCATCCATGGGGATATCCCCTCCAGCTCCAGCTTTGTGCAGCTGTGCCTCAGCTTTACAACCCTCCAGAGAAGCCCTGATCTGAGAAGCACAAGGCTTTTAAATATCCCTGAAGAGAGTTTTTCCTTTCAGGAAAGCAGCACTAAAACCCCGATGGCGTGCCTGCGGGTGGGAGCACAGGGAGAAGAAGGGTGACGCGCTGCTGGGGACAGAGAGGGCACCAGCAGCCCTTGGGGAAGCCACAAAGGAGAAGCAGATCACACCAGCCGTGTGGCTGGGGAGAGAGGTGAGGGCAGAGAAAGATAAACGGCCGCAGAGCAGCACCCAGAGGAAAAGCACAAACAGGCAGGGCAGATATGGCAGGAGTGTGCTTTTCTCCCACCTCATTCTTTGAGCAGGTCAATCATCTTTTATCTCCTTTGAGTCACTCCCCATGCCATGGAGAGCACCAGCCGGAACAAAGCAAAGGCAGAGGCGAGCTAAAAACTACTGCCCAGCGGGAAGTGAATGCTCTGGCAGTATTTATTTTCGAGTCCACATTTGGATTAGCTGTAAAGAGCTGTGTGGATAAGCAAGCAGGCAATTACAGCTGGGACGTGCTGCTCATGAATGGCAGCAGCTCCAATCTGCTCAGGACATATTGAAATTCTAATTCAGTTAGATTCCTTTAGTTACAGCGCTCATCACAGGCACTAAAAGGGATGGGATTAAAAAATAAATACGACTCTTATGTTGCCTTTGGTCGGCCTTCTCTTCCCCCCTCCTCTCCCCTCCCGTATTTTAGCTGTTGTTTGACTTTATTTTCTTTGGCAAAAGACAGCATTTAGTCTGCTTGTTAATTTTTACAAGATCTAGCAGAGCGCAGCTGGCCGAAGGTGTGCACCGCTGACGGCGGGTGGGCAGGCAGCAGGAACGCTAGACCACCGCCGAGGTTTCACGTGTCACATCTCACTACAGACCATTTCTTTCAGGCGTGACACTGAGGCAAGGAGCAAGGGGGTGATTTGCACAAGCTCTTCCCTGGCTTCACCCCTGTGTCAGACCAGCGGTCAAGCCCACCAGCCCGCCTGCTCCCCCAGTAACCACGTTGGCTTCCTGCGTTGGGTATTGGTGTAGAGCTATTTTGCCATTGTAGGCAACCACTTTTGCACTGGGTTTGTGTAGGTAAGTTAGGAAAAGATCTGATCCAAAAGAGTGGCCCAGGAGTGCTGGCTCAGCCCTGCCAGTGTGACCTGGAAGTTCAAGTAAGTTATTTAACTACATGTGGTTGGGTTTCCCTGGCTGTCAATGACCCAAGTTGTATTAAATCAGCTGTTATATGCGAGGAATAGTTAGTTGAGATCTAAATGTCTGAGATTGCCAGATTGGAGGAAGGAGAGGAGCATGAGCTTGGGTCTCCAGCTGCCTGGCAGTCATGCTTCCCTCATGACTGGTCTCTTGGACCTGCTGGAGGACCTCTAGGTGCAGTGGGATGTCTACAGAGGGGTTGTGACCACATCAGCTCAGAAACCTGGTTATGACAGACAATGGGTAGAAATTGTCTCCTTTGAAACTGAGAAAAGGGCTTGATGGGGAAAGACAGCTATAATACCTCCGTAGTACTGGTGCTGGGGCATGGAGCGGTGAAATTAGCACCTCTGTGGTAAAAGCAAACACCCAGCTAGGATCTCAGAGAATCGTAGGATTGGTTAGGTTGGAAAAGACCTTTAAGATCATGAGCATCTTTCCTCTTTATCTTATTAAGAAAGGGTGAATTTTGCAGCATAAACACTCTGCGGTGGCTCCTCCTCCTTTCAGGACACCGACTTCACCATCTGTAGCCCTCTTAGTTGAATATGATGAACTCTTGTGTCAAATTCACAACACAGGATTTTGTGCCCAAGTGCTGTAGAAAAGCACCGGAAATATTTTTTTCCTGCATACATTTCATGTAATTTTCACAGAAATGAGTATTTTAAATGTTCTGATTTTTTTTTTTTAATGTAATTCTGTAGAGGCAGTCGCCTATTGGCTCTTGAGTCTAAGTTGTGTGCAATATGGCTACATCTCCATGGGCCGTTGAACTTGTGCATGTGCTTTCTGGAGCTCCCTCGTTGCTTTGCCTACTGGTAAGGATCTCCAAGTCACATATTAGGGACAGAAACCTACTGGCTGATTGAAAAAAACAATGCAAAAACCTAATTCCTACTGGGAAGATACACGCCCCAGAGAAGAATTTCCAGCATAAGAAGGAGGAAGTGTTTCTAATGGATTAATTCGTAGTTAGGACACAGATCAAATCCAGCCTGAGGAGCAAGACTGAAAGAAAGCTAGAAATTAAGTGGGTTACATTAAGGCAGAGTGTTAGAATGGCAGGGAACAACATAAAAGATAATAGTGATGGGCACACGCAAGAGAGAGTAGGAATAGCTGCGTATTGCAGAACGGCAGTAGTGCAATCTACAGAAGTAGTGCTATGAAGCGGATGGGGAAATCGGGCGCAGTCAATGAGTCAAACGACTACTGAGATGAGGATGATGAGCCGGGCTGAGTACCCGTGCTGCACCAGTCTATTTTAGGTCGAAAATCAGTGCAAGCATTAAATCACCTGCTTTGTGGATGAGTTCAGTGCATCATACACTGGATGGTAGAGATGCAGATTTAGCCTCCTTCGAAAACCAATAGCTTGAGAGCTCATGAGTCTCTTTATAGGTGTGTTCTTGTAATATACTTTTTAGCATAAAACCAATTTTTCTTGAGAGTCAGGAAAAACGATAATGAGAAAGAACAAAAGCAAAGTCTCTCTAAGAGAGAACAGTGTATGTATGCCCTCTATGCAGTTTTGAACCAACAAAGAGAACAAAATCTCTGCAGTCCTCTGAGGCCAGCGGAGCACTCCGAACAGGGAAGGGGCCATGTCCATGAAACAAAAACCCAACATATTTCGGTCTCATAACTGGTGTAGAAACGAAAACAATGGTAGGAGCAGGCACAGACATTTCCATTCCTCATATGGCAATAATCTATATTAATTACAGCAAGCGTCCAGCTTCGAACAATGTCACTGCAGTGCTATTACCGTTGAAGAGTATTGAGTTTCAAAGGAGGTGAATGTCTCTTTCTCTCCCTAATCATGATTACTTGGCTTAGTACTTGGGCTAAGCTTTCATTTAACCAAGATAAATGGGCATTTTGAAAACCAGCGAGTTAACACTATGCATCACATTATTACTCTCTCCTCAGATTTCTTGCCTCGTGTGCTATTTTGCTTGGCTGCTAAACACAAATAGCAATAAGAATAGGAAGGAGGAGCTGTGCAGCATCCCATATGGATTAAAGATCAAAAAAAGTAAATAAATCTGGTTTTGACCCATTACTTCATCCTCTTCTGTGCTAGCATTTTCCCTCAATCAACATAACATAACAACGTTATTTTATCCTCTAATTTCCCTTTCTTGAAACGTGAGTGCCCACACCACATTTCTGCAGATACCCCCAGCCTAGCTGACTAATATTTTGTTGCTTTCTATTTGGAATCCCTATTTATAAATTAAGCTTATGTGCCAGTACTGTAGGTTAACATTCAGAAGAGCAGATGGGGAATTAGAGGCGAAACTTCTGTCAGTGATGACAGGACTTCCACGCTTCATTTCCCCCAGGGCACAGTAAATGTTTTCCTTTTCAACAGTGCTGGGCAAAACTGCCTTAAGGAACCGGTGGCAACAAAACTGTGTGCTGGCAACGCACTGAAATCGTCAGGATGCAGGAATAGGTTTTCAGTTGCTGCGCCGTTTGTGGGAAAGGTATTTTGCAGTCGCTCCTGGAAGATACTCGTCTCGGTATAGAGGTTCGAGTGCAAAATAACCAGCAAGAATTGCCTTTCTAGCAAAGTCAGTGAGGTCTGGCACCGAACAGCTTCTCCTACACAGTTGGGTCCACCTGACCACATCGCTGCCCAGTGGTTCGGCTTGTGATGACCACTACAGGCTGCAGATCCAGGAGAGGTCCTAACTCAGGTCCCGAAATACTGCAGACCCTGTTATTTCAGCAGCCATCCCGCTCCCCACTCCTCTGCCCCACTGCTGGGGGGAACTGCAAGCTGTGCATCAGCATCTTAGTGCGGGTGGGTGGCTTCCTACCCACCTCCCACCCACCTTCCTACCCACCTACCACCTACCCGGTTGTGTTCTCCAGAACATGCCACGCGTCCATGTGTGTGGACGTGTGAGGTCCATACGTGTCATACCCTTTGTCAAGGAACAAAGCTCTCCCTTTTCTTGAGCAGCTCTGTGCACCATCCCCTTTCACACACTCAAAGCTGGTGCTCTGGGGACCCGCACTTGCCATATGAAGGACTTCACAAAGCGGGAAGTGTTTCATCTGCGGTAGGCACAAAACTCCACACCATGGAGGAGTGGCAGTCAGACGAACTCCCCATCTCTGTCCTGGGGAGGCTCCCCAGCTGTTGAGCCCTGTGACAGCTCACTGGGATGGACCATCCCCGTGCTCTGCCAGCTTCGCTCTGGGCAGCAGGGCATTGCCGATGCCGGCCAGCTGCCACCCAGCAGTTGCTGAGTGACAGGAACTATCAGGATCAAGACAAAATGCAGTGTCCCAACACACCAAATGTCACACGGGTGATTAAAAGCAGCTTCTGGCTGCTAAAACGTGCATTGAAGACACGCTAGAGGCCTGCCCGGAGAGCAAGAGCTTGCCCCTACCCTTGAGTCCACGCAGATGGGGTTTGTACAAATAATTACCACCAGATCCAACCTGCACCACGCTATGTTCTCTGGTCTTTTTCTACAAGGTATCCATCATTTGGCCAGCCTCCGCACACCACCTTCCCAGCAACAAAAGGCTTTTACTAAGCATTTGATACTACCGTTAACAAACCAAGGAAGCAGACGCTGAAAATCCGGACGTGTGGGTTATGTCTGTATTCTCTACTTTTTGGGGCAGCTTAACAATTGCCTGTTAATTTTCACCCTTTTTGATGCTTTTATGAAAGCTCTTCCTGCCTCTGTCTCTCCTAAGAAGCCCTGAGCCCCGGTAATCATGTGAATTACATTCAAATCAAAATGCAGAAAAGCTGTGTTTTCACATTGCCCTTGAAATCTTGAAGGCCATTTCCAGCTCCCACGGGCTACAGCGGGTGTGGAGCTCATTACAAAGGTGCTGTACAGCAGAGCTTGTGACTGAGGAGGCTGCTAAGGTAAGTTTAACCAAAAATGTTTCTTTCTCACATTCCCAAGATCCTATCTGGCAACTAATAGCTGGTCTTTGAATTCTTCAATTTATTTAGATTAATTTAAGTAAAGAGACCTGTGGGAAAACTTGTCGAGGTACCAGCTGACACCGGGCAGGTGACCTGTGCTGGCCCCGTCGTAACACTTGTGTGCCTTTTGCTGTGATACAGTGTAGTAGGTAAATAAAAGCTGGTAGTCTTCCTCCTAAGGTGTTCAGAGGGCTTTTCTCCATATCAATTTGATAGCAGTAATTCAGTTACAGAAGATATTACCAGAGGCTGCCATAACACGGACTGCATTTTTATTCTGTAGGGTGTAAAATGAAACTTTTGCTCCCACCCGCTCCTCTTCCTCACGCTGGAAATGCTGTTGTCAATTCTCCAACTCAGCTTTTTTGGGGTTTTTTTTTTTTTTCCCCCCTTTTAAAGCTGATGTACGGGCTTAATGAAGTCTATCATTTCAATGCTCTTCGATACGTACTTCAGAAGAGAGTGGATACTTGATTCTCTTCTTATTTACATCGGCGAGGTCAGGAGCCGAATGCAGAGGCACGGGAAGGGGTAGGGCAACGCCACAGAACCTGTTGGCACCAGAGCGAAGGCATTGCTTCAGTTTGCTGTGATCCCTTGGGAAATCCTCACAGCCGGACCAATATTGGATGTAATGGAAGAAATACTCCCCTTAAACTAGCAGGAGGTTCAGTATCCAAATATAATCCCTGTTGAAAGAATGCTCAAAAACTGAATTTTGACCTTCCTGCCAGCCAAAACGATTTTCAGCAGCTATAAAGATTTAAAAACTGATGCGGAACGTTTTGTCCAACAGCAGCTTTTCAATTTCTTCATACTGTTTGTATTTATTTTTACCTTTTGTCACAATGGAAATTCAAGTGCAATATTCAATCAAAGTCAAGCATTTTATCGCCTTTCCACTCAAATGCCTGAGTCAGATGCTTAAAATGTGACACTGGTAGCACTGCGCGGAGTGGGTATGGAAATATAAAGAAAATCGACCTTTTGCACTGCAGCCCAGAGAAGTGCCTCTTCTTTTTCTCTTTACCCTGGTGGAGTCATTTGCCATCAGAACGTGTTACCAGCAAAAGGGCTCTGGGGAATGTTGCCGCCGGGATATTTCAGTTGCCAGAGCGCTCCCCAGTCAGACCAGTTTGCTGGTGCAAAGTTCTGAGCTCGCGGTGGGAGCCCTGCTATCAAACGCATTTGCCAACTGGGAATTGGCCATTCGCTTCCTCTCACTCAGCTGCAGAGAAAAGCAACGTTTATTTAATCTGGAAGGTGGAAAGCTGGAGTGGAAAAAGAATAACCATCACTCTGCGCCTTTCCAGCTTCCTTTTATCCCCCCGGGAGTTCTGCTTTTCTTCTACTACCACCTCGAAAGCTCTCACTTCCTTCACCGCTGCTGGAGCAACAGGGCTTTCCACAGCCAGCTCCTTCTGGGGCTTTCTAGTCCCAGGCTTGGTCTGACATGAAGGTGACCCCAGGGCGACAGAAGACGCTCATCCAACCCATTGCTGCTGTCAGTCCTACCACAGGACGCCAGCACTGGTGTCAGGGTGGTGGGAGAGGAAGGACTGAGTAGGACCCAGTTCTGTTTCTGCAGGTTTTGATGCACAAAAATGAATCCCTGGGGAGTATGCATATATTGGGGATTGGCCACCGAGCAAAGATACCCACGTGTGGGTTCTCACGCTGCGTACCCTGCAGTAAATACAAACTGGTCAACTGACCTGGAGCATCAGGTGGGCTCCAGGAGTGCCCTGGTCCCCATTTCTGCTCATCTCTGAAAGAGCATCGAGGATCGCCCCAAGTGTTACCCTGGCCATACTTGGAAGAGTACCAGCAATTGCAATAAGTAGCTGAAAGTATTTCACAAGCATCTGTATTTCCACTTCTATGGAAAACCATGGAGCCGACCTAGGAGTGCTTAATTTGGGAGCTGTAACACAACTGCAGTGGAAAGCAGCACTGGAAGACCACCCGTGGCTTCCATCAGATCGGATCTCCCGTAGTTAAACTAAATGTCACCACGGTACACACGGCTGCTGATTTCAGGTTTGCTAATTTGTAAAACAATGTGAAGAAGATGCTGCAGTTGTGAGCGGAGCAGATGAATTATAGGTACTTAGGCTGCACTGTAGGGATATGAATTCTGTTTATTGCACAAACCTGCCTCTATAATTAATAGAAATAGTAACGTTTCCTTGCTCTGTTTTCATTAATTCAGACTGATAGCTTTGGAAGATCAGAATGAATTAGAAAACGCATTTTTGGAAGAACAGGAGAGAACCGGAGGACTTTTTTGGCTCCTCAGCATAAGTCCAGATCTCCTTCTTCAATGTGCAAGGAGCAAAATTACTCGCAATGCTCTATGTGTAACAGACCATCTGTCACCGTAATTGTAGTTTTATCTTATTTTTCCCTGCTTTTGGGAGAAAAGAGCCAAACTTCCTTAGCTGCCTGTCTGAACTGAACATTATGAAATGTATTTCGAAACCTTGATTTTAAAACCTTGAGAGCCCCGGCAGCTCTCTAACACCAATACCTGCACCTCCCAATAAAAACCAGCTTCAGGCTTTACCTAACAAGCTGCAAACAAACTGAACAGCCATGTCTCCTTTAGCAGGAGTTTTATGGGCCTTTCCCCCTCTCTTAGGAGGCGTAAACATATCAAGGTTTAAAATTGCACTTTATTTATCCGGGTGGTATAGTATGATATTGTTCCCAGAGAAGCGCTGGGGATATTTCACGGTGGTGGAGAGGAGGGCATCGCGTGGAACCATGGCTGGTGACAACTGAGATGTGGCACAGGCGTCAGTCTGGCTGTTATTTAGTTATTTTGGATACTTCGGGGACAGGAAGCACGGGGTGTCCAGAAATGAGCATGAAAACCCGACAGCTACACAAGGGGCTTTTCATCTCTGCTGGTGGAAAGCTTTGCCCCCCCCAGTCCCGTCCCTCTCAGGGTCAGAAGGACTGGAATAGGTGTCAGGGATGACTTATTTTCCCAATGAATCATTGAAAAAAATATTAATCTTAACAGCTTTCTAACACGAAGTACATACCGACCACTGAACCGCTCCGACTAAGGAGGGCCTTTTATTGATACGAGTCCTTAGCCAAATGTAATGCAATTAAATGATTGGATTTCATTACGTATATTGACATGGTGTCAGTGACAATTTCCACTCTCCCTATTATTTCTATAAATAAAGTCATCTGCCATAATTAGAAAATATGAACGTGCTAAGACCTCCATTAATTCTTCCCTGTATTAACCTAAGAGCTGGGCAGATGTTTATTAATACCTTGTTACACTGCGTTCATCAGCTGTTACCGAAAATAGAAAGGCTGAGACCTGATCTCACACTGAAGGTTAAATAAGAGCAGATCTAGATAAATCTCGACTTCTGGTTAACTTTTTGACAATACCTTGGTTTCTTTATCAAAATGCCTTTTAAACCTTTAACCTCTCTCTCTTTTCTCCTCGGTGTGCTGTGGACCACGTATGAAACTCAGCGGCGTTCCCCTCCCTCCAGCAATGGGTTGAGCCGTCCTTTAGCTGCATCCTGATGTCCATTTTGATTTCAGTGGATCTGAATTACATCAGCCTGTGACCTGCTCTCTGCATCTCCCTCCTGGAAGGTATTTAAGGAGCAGTGGTGCCGGGTGAGAGCCCAGGTCCACCCCACTCAGTGCCCAGCACCTGCTGATGGGTGCTTGGGGTCGGCTGTGAGGAACAGCAGGTAGAGATGGACGCACACCAAGCTGCGAGGGGTGCTGTGACTAGCCTGTGAGACCTTATGCTCCCTCCTGGTATCCTGTGGTTGGCAGGTCTCACAGCTTGTCTAACCTCTGTCCCAGGCCATCTCCCATTGTCACCTTCACTGGGTCTTCTGCCAAGAAGCTCCACAATTTAATTACGTTCTATGTCAAAGTACTTTTTTCCTTGTTTCTTTAAAATATTGTGCTCGATAACTTGAGGTCACTTCCTGTTCTTCTTCTCCTTTCCTATGTGTCTGGTGTTTTCTGTCTCTTCCCACTCTGTGCTTTCTGACCACCACCTGGATCTGTTCTCTTGGCACTTACTGCCGGGCTCTGATGCAGGTCAGGGCACCTTGACCAGCCTCAGCAATGCTGCATTGACTGGTACCAGCAAAGCAACTGTCCTGTGACCTCTGCAGTCACTGCGGATGCTTTGTGTCTATGTGGTGGTACCAAGGAGCTTGGAGGTCCAGGCTGGTGCCAAACTCCTGCTCACTCACGTTCCCGGGATGCTCAGGCTGCCTACGGGGAGAGGAGGCGCTTGATTCCTGGGATGAGCCAGCTGAAGTACAAACAATGCTGATTCACATCAGATGTTCACAGAAACAGCCCATAAGATATATGACTGTTTTACTGCATTGGGACTGCAATGGAGCCTATTGTCTTATTTTAGGAGAAGTTTAAACCTTGCTGGAAAAACCTGATGAACTTCTGAAGGACTCAGCCTTCCAGGCTAAACCATTTTTTTTCCAGTTGATAATTACTGTAAATTTTTGCAAGCTCTTAATATTTTCAGGTGCACTAAAGTGGATGAGATTAAATTGTATATGTCTTGTGACCTTTTCTCCCCAGAATACTGGGCTGTTGCCGTTCCTCGTATAAAGCCAAGCAAAGCATGGCTGTTCACAGCTGGGATCTACCTTGATGGGTAAGGTGTAATGCACTGAAATGGGTGAGGCAGCACTTGGTCTCAACCTGCCTTTATATTTTTGGCTGGGCCACACCTGAAATGAAACTGGAGCATGTTGTGAGTTGTCCAGGGCTGGAGTTGGCCTTTCTTCACTGAGCAGCTGAGGCTCCTGCACCTCATCAGGCCTCAGAGAAGAATTTAAATAAGATTTTGTAGATAGGCTGTCTACATGACAGTGTAGCATAAGCATGACCCAAAGCCTACCATACGGTCAGCAGCCTAAATCCTGAACTGATGAACTGGCTGATGTGTACTTTGAAAGACTGGTGGTGGTGGTGGCTGGTCTATCCCATCCCATCCCATGGCAGCTTCAGAGGCAAACAAGGCGGACGAAAAAATATCTCAGCAAACCAAACAAACAGGCTTCATGTCAAAACTTCTCTTGACCTCAAAAAAGAACATGGGTGCAAAATTAGACCGCCCAGCCATGGAAAACACACGTATGCAGATACCCGTGCTGCTCCTTTACGCTCTTCTGGGTTGATCTCAATAACAGTGATCAGAACTTGTTTTGTACAAAGTCATTTTAAATTCATATATTAAAAAAAAAAAAGGAAAAAAAAAATGCAGTTTTGCTTCCACCACTTTCTAGCCCTTGCCCATCTCCTCTGAGTTGGACGCTGCTTGTCTGTTCTCTTGTCTGCCACCTCGGAATTCGTCCACTTACTTTGTGCTCTCTCTTTCCCTTTCTCGGAATTGCCTTTGCAGAAATGCACATAAACAGCTGATCTTCGGGTCAGCATTTCAATTAGTTTTAAATGGTACGTTTCTATTTCCTGGGTCTTTACTTATTTATTATTATTTATATTGAATGTTTTTTCTGCGTGTTTGCATTGATTCCGATAGCTCTGCTGGGTGCTTATCTGTATAAATGGATCAATAGCTTTCGGACTGCACTTGCCGAAGCAATAGACTGAGAGGCTTGCTTCGAACGTGAAAGCTTCTGTACTGAATTTATTAATACAGCAAGCGATTACAAATGTATGATCCATAAAATTACTTCAATCCCCCGCTGAAGTAAGTGGGTTTTGTACCTTTTCTTCCTGGCCAGTTGTATTTTAGCAGTTGCCAGTCGTACACCTCCTTTTTCCGTTACAGACTCCCTCAGTTCATCAGGGGAAAGGACACTACCGACGTCACGATGGCACTCTTTCCAGAGATGACAGGGTTGGCTTAATTGCTCGTCCCAGCAGACAAGAGTGTGTGGATCATCCTGGGCTCCTCCAAAGGACTAATCTAAAGGGAGGATCTAATAGGAATCAATCTCCCATCTCAAATGAGAGATGCTCCCTTCTCTTAACTGCAGTAAATCAAACCCTCCTCTGATCTGAATTAAAATCAGGCACAAACTAAGACTTCCATTTCTATCTCTAGCTTGCTCAAGGAAAGACCTCTTTGCACTGTCTTCCTCCAAGCCAATTTTGGGCTAAGTGAAAAAAACAGAGTTCCACGAAATCTCTGTGTGAAGCCACCAGGAACGCAGCGAGATAATAGTGTAGCAAGATAAGGAGGATTAAGATTACTCCTGGGCTTTTTAAGAAATAAGAGGTGAAAAAGTTAATGGAACGCTCAACTGGGAGACATTGCTGGGACCTGCCAAAAGTGATAAACCGAGATAGCACAGCAGTTGCGTTGTATGAACTGCCATTGCACGGCCAGCCTTTTCCATGTACATTGAAGCCTGCTGAATTCCACATGGACTATGGCACGGAGCCTTTAGGAGCCGTGGGTAATGAAGCTGATCATTTCCAGCTGATACGTGCAATAAAGAAGTAGCTGAAGTACACTGAAGTGGCCAGTAGTGAAATAAGAAATACAATGCTGGCAAAATGATGGCATAATCATGGCAAGATGGGTGCTCTGCCTCTTGTTGACTATTCATGGATCCCTCAGGATGAGCCTAGGATTCTTGTGTGGAGTCTGCCTATTGGTTACACCTCATTTGGGGTCTGACGTTTGCCTTCCACCCACTTGTGATTTTTCTGGGCCAATTTGGTTCTCGTTTAATGGAGGAAGCGTTCGACAAGATGCTCTGGCGCAAACACAGCGGTGCCTGCTGTGCTTCGTGTTCAAGAGTGGAGCATATTGAGAATTTGCTTGTATTGTTGTGGAAATCAGATGTTACTTCAATCACCATGGCGAGTTTGAGCGGAATATTCTGTAGAGACAATAACAGCCACCGACAATCCAAATCCAGGGGACGCCTGATCCGGCTTGTATTGAAGCTGATGAAGTATTTCTATTGTACTGAATGGCCATTGGCCTCAGCCTCGAAAGAGTGCACTTCAGACTGAACTTCTCTGCTTTTGCAGAGATCTTATTAGATTTGCAGAGTGGGTATTAGATTTGCTGAGTGGTATGAGAACATTACTATTCTGTTAAATTACTTTTTGAGTTAATAATATATTCTTTTCTACAAGGATTTTTCTTTCTTAAGTCCTTTTTACCTTTTTGCCTTCAGCTGGTTAGGAACCTCATTCTTGCTTTCTGCCCTTGAACTACTACACACCGTTATCTTGCGGGGATAAAGAGCTCTCGTTCACTTCTCAAATGAGTGCTCCGTATGCTAAACTTTATTTTTGTTTCTTGGGCGGGGTGTCCCTTTTTTACTGGTGGAAGCAAAACAAGAAGAGCCTCCTGAATTACGGGGAAACCTAAATCAAAATAGGTTCTTGACCACAAGCTCTTCCCAGGCAAGGCTCAGCACTAAGTTCTGGGGAAGCCCTCCTCGTAAAACAGCCTTTTCTATCGCAACATAGAGATACGCTTTGTGAGCCCGTTCTTAGTGAAACACATCCCCAAGATCCGGAATGTGTTATATTATTTGTGGTATTTACCGCTGCAATACCAGCAGCATGCTAAGTGCTTTGAAGAGATGTTGGAAGATAAAGTCGCTGCCTAAAGAGCTTAATATTCATATTTTATTCAAAATAAAAAAAAAAATATCCGTACTTTGAGCCTGTAAGATACCGGATTAAAAAGGCTTTTCTCCTTAAATTAGCTCACAGAAATATAACCCCCTGAAGGGAGCGAAGGAGCCAGCTGTGGAGGGAAGTGAGCCAGCACGACCGAGAACAAAGCCATTTTCAGCTGCCTCATCCGGAGATGCACTTTCAGCTTCAGCCTGGGCTCCTTACGGACACTTTTATCCCTGGGAGCCCAGCTGGGATCAGAGAGGGTGGGATTCGCCATGGTCCCCCCTGCGCAGGAGCGAGACCTGGCCGCGCTCCACCGGGGACGGGGGAACCGGGGGCGGTGTGATGGGGACGTGTCCTTTGGATCTGCCTCTTCAAATGCCACTCCTCGCTATCAGAGCGAAATCAGATCGCTCTTCCTTTTTGTCAGAAGTCAAGAGTGTATTACACGGTTTCTCAGTTCCGATTGCTGTGGACAGAGAGCACTATTCCCAATATTTCATCAATTTGCTATTTCTACGTGCGGCACATCACAGTATCAGCATTCTTCATAGAAATATATTAAAGTATTTAAAACCAAAGGAAACCTAAATAATGGCATCTGATGCAATTTTTCCAAAAAGCTTATATTTCTACATCGGGTATACTTGAAGTTTAATGAAGGTAGGATACTTCTGCCGCAATGGACAACTGTGAGAGTGAACCGGAACAGGGTGCTCAGGAAGGGAACGGTGAACGCGACTAATATGTTTTTGAGGAGAGGAAGGCAGACCCACCGTTACACGTTGACGGTTGAGTAGCAAAGCTGACAAGAGTTTTGAAGCCATAAGTTCCAGCTTGTTGCAGAAATTTAATGTGTTTCCACATGAGTGATATTTGGTTAGATACTGTAAGCACAGTACTGGAAAATTAGGATTAGCAAATGAGTAAATTAAACTGAAAATTGGGCAAAGCGATTTGAAAGCAGATTTAAGTGCTTCAGTCATTACGGGCTTTGCCCTCCGAGGAATTTTTTATTTTTTTTTTAAATAGTCTGCAAATTCTTATTGGATTTGAAATTGTTTCCATTACAGACGCTAGAGATTTTGCAAGGAAATCTGACGGGCTTATAGAAGAACAGTAACGGAACAACAACAGAGGAAACGTAGGTTGAAAGTGATACACTTTTGACTTAATGACCTCTCTTTTGTGAAATGCTCGTCAGAGAGAAAATTTCTCTGCTTTGTTCCTGGCCACAACACCAAGACACAAACAACGCAAACCCCACTGCACCGCTCCCGGTTCTTAAGAAAACGTCTGATGCGCGGCCAAAGCCCACATCTGCCTTTGCAGGGTTAATTATTTCTGGAACCCAAGCGGGACACAAAGATAGAGGCAGGACACAAATAACCCTGGCTGTGAGCTGCCCGGCGGGGAGATAGAGCGATGGGTGTGTGGTGGAGCCGCTGCCCAAACCCGCCCGAACGCGCTCCCCTACATCCACCTCCCAACGACGGCACTTGGATTAACGCGGGAGTCGGGATGCTGCACAAAACAGCCCCATGCTGACACCAAAATGAACCAGGCGGCTCAAATATGCGAAATGGGAAAAAAAAAAAAAGGCAAGAAGCATTAGTAAAAGAAAACAGCAGGTTGTGCGTAGCCCCAGTGGCTTTGTCAGTGTACTGTCTTTCCCACGAAGATCTGACATTTTTTTGTAATGCTTCTCAAGTAACTTTGCAAGAATATTAGAGAGAGGGGAACAGAGATGCAGAGCAGTCCGATAACTTACCATGGCAGTACCTTCCGAGTCAAAATTACATCCAAGGCTTCCCTCTCCAACTTGTGAGGTTAGATCATGATGATTTTATCAGCAAGGTCATTTTAGCACCCGTGCTTAATCCAAAATCTAGTCTGATATTTGTTTAGGAGATTTGAGTAATCTCTTTAAGAGAATTAACAAGTGCTGGAGTCCTAAGGAACAATCTTTTCTCAGCCCTGTCTAGAGCAGAAGGATTTGAGGTCAAAGCTAGGGGAAGGGTTTTTTAAGGCAGTCTGGAAACAAAAGAAATTCTCTTTACAGCCAGTTGGGTTATAGAGAATGGAGGTGTGAAGCCTGCGAACGATTTTAGGTAGTTTTTTGGGTTCAGTTTTCTGGCTATCCTAGAGGCAACCCATGATGTACTGCATGATGCTACAGCACTGATAACGCGATCCACAGAGGCGCTTGCTCCGACAGGTTTCCCCTCTGAGCCACGTACACCTGCCGTCAGCGGCCAAACAACAGGTCAATATTTTAGTGCCATTTTCCAACGTCACCGTACGCTGCCTGTTGGCCCTTCACCGCACAGCGCTGGCCCTGGAGCTGTGTGATGGGAGCTAACTTCCAGTCAAGGGAGAATTCAGTGAAACAGAGTCACTGATGCTCAAATGCCAAGCTGTTAAACCTTCAGTAAGTCTTAGTTCAGAAATCAGTCGTCTTTTCTTACAAATAATTAGAAAGATCATCAGTGGATGTAAAGTCATACGCTCACTTCAGGCTCTTGGGTTAAATCTTGGGAAGGGCTTTGAGGAACTGGCTTTGAATCCTTGCATCCAAAGCTGCTCTGTGTGCTCTGGTTGTTGGATGGATCTAAAATAAACCATTTTTACATGTTGTCATCTGAAAATATGTGTCTGACATCGCTTAAGATTAGCCCTTCTCTTGCTGATCGGTCCAAATAAATAATGAAAATCCCACAAAAGCAGGGTTCCCACAAGGCTCCTATCATGTCAGGCAGAACGGTCACCCAGCAGCTCGTGGCGTTGTTGTACTATTAACCCTCACACCCTTTTCCCTCCCAAAAGGCAGATGATTTTTTATCTAGATCCAGAAACAAAGAACAACATCCTGGCCCGCGGGGGTGGAAGCTGCGGATGCTCATCTCAGGCACCCCGCTGCTTCACAGCTGGCAGCAATAGATAAATTTATCAGTCGTCTGAGCCAAGGTTCACCAGATGGAATTGCATCCCACTTAGAGGCAACATTGGACTATTGCAGCCGCAAGAGTAGAAGGAGGTTTGGGTATTAACTCATGTCAGCTTCCAAGCCTTGGACTAAAAGAAAATTCGGAACGTAACTGGGAAACCTGAGGCCAAACACCCCAAACTTAAGAGCTCATAACGCAGCAGCTGCAGCTGGAAGGGGTGCTACAAATCACCCAGCAAAGTTTTGCAGAGAAGCTTGCTATCCAAGCCATAAGAAGGTTATTACCTTTGCGTGGCTGATAAATTGCAACAGTGATTTTGCTGTCAAAACAAGCGAACTTCCCATTAGACCAGTGAGAAGCAATATCAAATCTCATTCTTCTACATTTCATAGAGCCATAGAATGCGTTGGGTTGGAAGGGACCTCTAAAGGCCATCTAGTCCAACCCCCCTGCAGTGAGCAGGGACATCTTCAACTAGATCAGGTCGCTCAGAGCCTCATCCAGCCTGGCCTTGAATGTGTCCAAGGATGGGGCCTCCACCCCCTCTCTGGGCAACCTGGGCCAGTGTCTCACTATCTGAGAGACGTTTACATAGAAGTCTATTAATGTTTCAATATTTGGAGAAATGGCAGTTTACACGAGCAAATGGAAGCGCCTAACATAGCATATGGGTGATCTCCTTGGCAAGGCCTATAAAATCAAAGGTGAAAGAGGTATGGTGGGTGGGTGTTGGCTAAACTAACACAATATTTGCACAAATGACAGTAGACATGCTAAATATTAAAAAAAATTGCTGATAAATTCAACACATCCTTGGCAGACCCTCTATAGGGCTGTGGAGGACCCTTGCCTTTAAGTCACCTGCTGCATTTGTTGAAATTAAATGCATGATTAAATCATATCCCAGTCTCCTCCCGGTCCAGTGGCTGCCACAGAGCAGGGAGGTGAGCGAAGGTGGGAAGAGGACACTGCGAGACTGCCCGGCCTTGGGGCTCGGAGGGTGCTAAAAAGCCCGACTGTAAGGCAGGTTCTGACATGTCTCCTTTAAGATGAGTGATGAGGACTTGCTGCGAGGCAGCCTGCCTGAAGGAAACAGTCAGACATAGATCATGAAGCCCCTGAGAGCGTGGTCCATAAAACCACAGTTTAAAGTCGCTGAAAGCTATGGTGAGCCACCAAGTTGGCCCATCGGGGTGGGTGCTCTGGTGTTAGCCGCAATCTGATGGGCCACCTGTGCTGAACGCAAGCCCTCAAGGGTTAAATAATGATCTTGGCACTTGCAAAAGAAAGCCTTAAAATACAGCAGCCATCTGCTTCAGGACAGGCATCATGCAGCAAGCAGCCTGCATTGCCCACCAAAGCAGCAAGATGGGCAATCCACAAGATGGGACCAGGCAGCCTAAACCCCGACTGCTTTCAAGCTTCACCACAGGAGCTCAGCCCTCCCCATGCTTTCACAGTGATTTACAACTACGAAACGAAACCTGCCTGGCATCCATCCTCATGAGGGTCCTCCGAGTGCCCCAACAGGGGCTGGAGCACCGAAATCACGGCACAAAAAATGCCCATCTGCTGGCTGGCAGCTCCCTCCGCTTGGACGAACGCCGGCGGCACCCCCCCTTTTTCTTGTTCTGACACTTAACAAAACTGTCTGACAGCGAAACTGAGAAATTAGGCAGCTCAGCTCCTCCTGCATGGGAAAACGAAACGAGCCCCCAGCGGGGGAACAGGGGAGGAGAGAGGCATGTGGCATTTCCAGCTTTCTCCATGCTGTGTGGCAGCAGCCGTGAGAAATGACCCCCATTGCTTAAGCCCTTAACCCCTAGATACTTTCTTCTATTAATGCCAGATGGAAAATCTTAAAGTCTGAAAGTGTAGTGAAAATACATTGCAGAAAGGCATGCAGAGTTAAACAAGTCATTGAACGCTCATCTGTTCAGTTCAGTACATCTTGATGTACCATTCACTCAGCAGAGATGCTACCAGCTCCCCGGGATCCACTCCAGCTTTATTCCAGGGCAATGCTGAACAGGTATTGCCCGAAGTAAGGGACCCCTGAGGTTCCCAAAGAAAAACACTGGGGTGAGAAATACTGGCTGCCACTGCCCAGAGCAAAAATGAAATTCATTTGACCTGAATTTCAAGAAGGAGCAGAGTTGGGCCCCATTCAGGCTCCTGGTGGCCATACCATCCCGTGATCAATCAGAAGAACTCCAGGCCACGCTGGAGACCTATGAGGCTCGGCAAGCTCAGCTAAGCTTTTGGATGATTATCCAGATGGAGCCTTAAGTACAAATGTATAACGTCTGTCGGTGTTAATGAAAGCCTTGTAATGGGCCTCTCTGTAGTATTCACAATTTATGATAGCCTAAAACCACCTGGTCCTATATCAAACTCATCACTATTCGCAGAAACAAAATCAAAACATAAAAAACCTGAAAGAAACATAAAGAAATGAAACGAGAGCTACTTCTCTGGCGGCTTCTCAGAGACAAGGTGCACAAGGGGACAGACAGAACACATAACTTCCAGGTGGAGAGTCTATGTAACTATCGTATGGGTATCGCATTCATATAGAAGCACGTTTCTGTACGTTGAAGGTTAATAACCATGCCTTACTTTTTCAACCACCACGTCCGCAAATTGAAGCCTACTGTTGCCGCTAGTACAACGCGCGACTCACTCAAACATCTGTTCCTGGTGACAAGTTCAGAAATGACTAGGTGGTTTAGTAACTCAGGCTTTGGTTGTATCATGTGAGCACTGATACTCAGAGTGTTGTGTCATCAAGACATTTTTGGCATGACGTATCCTCACGTTATCCCCCGACATTGCCAGAAGCTGTAACAGTGTGCGGGAAAAATAGTTTTTATTTTTCCTGTGCCTGTTTGCAGTGTTGGCTGTGATTGTTAATACACAGCATGCTATGACTAGCAAAAGTATTAATATAGATCTACTACTGCTAGTGGTTTTTATTAACTGCTACTAATGATGTATATTTTCACATGTGAATGGAAGTATGTGATAAAGGCATTCCTTAGCAAGTTTGTGCCATAACTCACCCCTTACTCTGGGAAGCGAAGCCCAGGTGACCCAGCTGTGGTGAGCACACGGGCATCACGGAGGCAGTTTCCTTAGCAACACGAGTCACCCCAAAACATCCTCTGCCTCCTGCTCGCTGCTCCTTGAAGTTTTTGCTAAATAAGCGGATGCTAAACCTCTTACCTGAATTTTGGAAAGCACAACCTTTTACTTGCAAACAACTTAACTTTAGCTACTGCCCTGACTCCAGGCTTAATAAGAAAAATAGCCTTATTATTTCTCTTTTTTTCTACTATGTTATTTCCAAACACTGCCTGGGCTCATAAACAAATAAAGGAAGCAGCTCCCAGGTCCTCAGCTGATACCAGTTGTCATTAGGGATCTGTTAAAGTTAACGAAACTGTGGCAATTGAGAGCAATCAGCCCAGGATGCGCAGGGTGTTTGATGGTTCCAGGTGCTCGCCATCAAGGCTGGATTAAGAGCAGATAAATAGCTCACCCAGCAGCAGCGATGGCTGCTGTGATGGGGGTAGTTCTGTGGAGTTTCTTGCTGGGGTGTCCTGAAGAAAGCAGCTTTTTTGGCGGTGTTGGACTGAAGAATTTGGAATGGGGCAAGATGTTTGCAAGCAAGGGGAAAAGCGCTGTTTGTACATCCAAGGTATTTTGTCCAGTATCCTGAAGTATTTCCTTTTTATTTGTGCATTGTTTCTTAAAGTACCTTTACTCTTTATATTGCAGCTTTCTAGGGTAAAAGTATGTAGGTTGTGCTGCATCAAGATGCCACTCTTTTTGTGTTTAATCTAAAGTAAAGTTCAGTAAGGCTGAATGCCTGGCTTCTCTCCTTGTGTAGGCATGCGGTCATGGAAGAGCTGTGCAGAAACGAGTGTATTGATTTGTGCCTGTCTCTGTTTGACAGGAGCAGATGGGGGTCTCAGGGTTTTAGTTTAGCTGATGGGCTGTACTAAACACAGCCTGGTTCTGCTGCTGTTCCCTGTGAGTTATCTTTGATGCAGCCAAGTCACTCTTGAAGTGTTGCAGAAGGTGAAACAGAGCCAGCTTTAGAGAGTAATAATAACAGAATGATATTATTTAGGCTAGAATGAGTCAATATTTGGAAAATTCCACTCTTAGTAATAAGACCTTGCCTGAGAGAGGCTGGTGCTGTCTGTAAGGAGAGAGCCTGGACCAGATGGGAGAGTGGGTTCATAGTGTGAGACAGAGCCTGAGTGCTCTTGTGGCCACCAAGAGGCAATGCTGGGGGGGGCAGCTCAGGGGGAACACGAGGGCGCAGCCAGGAGAAGAGGAATGTGGGCACCAAGGTATCAGAAACTGGGAATATGTAATATGGGAAATAGGGCTTTAGTTGCAATGTTGCTTAGGGGAGGGGTGCTGGTGGTAACCTGCTTGGTGTGGGGGGGAAGCGAGCCTGATCACGGAGGCATAGGGTGAGCACGGCATCACCACAGGTTTCAGTGGAACGTGGAGGAAGACAAGGCAGATTTTGAGAAAGTGTAAAATGGTAGAGATTTGGGCTACTGGGTGCCCTTCATGATGGTCCTGTCCCTGTCTGGAGCCCAGCAGAAGGCTGCCTGGCCTGATTTCCAGGGCAGCTGGCTCCTGTGAGCATCAGAAGCATGAGGCCCTGGCTGTGTTATGCTGACGCTTGTCCTACAAAACTGACAGCAATAATGAGCGATAGTCCATATTTCTGTAATATCTTCTACACCTAGCAACATGCCATTGACAACATTTTGGGGGGCTGGATTTCAGACAGTTTCTTGAAGAAGCAATAGTTTGGCCATGGTCCTATGTCAGGGAGCCCCAGTCTTTAACGCTTGTGATCGGGGTGAGGGACTCGCTTTCCCTTAGCCCTGCTGGCTACCTCCCTCTAATAAACAACCTGTCCTCACAGCATGTGCTGTACGTCCAGGAGTGTCTGGAGGGTCTTTAAGGACGTTAACTGCTCAACCCGAGCACTTGGTTGCTCTCGGCTTGATGCTCAAACTCCTAAGCCACCTCTTCTAGATGAACAAGTGCATGTGCTCTAACCGGCTTTATTGGATGGGAGCAGCTGTCTGTAGCACCAGACAGCAGATCTAATGATGTATCGCTGGAGGAGTTCTGGGCTAGACTATAGCAATAACTTATTAAATACAACTCTGAGGGAGCCAATTTTGCTAGTTTTGCAGAGATTACAAACAATCGAGAAATAAATGACACACTTTTTTGTCTCCTTGGTCCATCAGTCAGGACTTCTCTGGTTATTTGTAGGCTGGATCTGCTACTGGCCATTGTATTCCTTGGCATCAACTGAAGTTTCAGCCTCCAGGTTTGTGGCCATTAACCATGGTGAAAATAAGTGATGCGTTTATATCACATGATGAGTTCGCCTGTGGAAACTGCAGGTGGTTTGATTGATTTATGGCTGTGGCTGGGTACTTGTGTCAGGTGCCTACAAAACTGGCCAGGCTGGAATGGCTGCTTGCTTGTGTGACATGATGGTCCCTCCTGCAGATGATGGGCACTCGGCTAGGAGACGTGCTCCAAAACAGCTGTGGCTTTCTGGTGCCCTGATGGAATTTGCTGCTTCTAGGGTCTGTTCTATGGGTTGAGCGTGGGATTGTAAGGATGACAAGGGGACAGATTAAACTTGCCTCATCCTTTATGGCGGATTCTGGTAGAGCTTGTCTGCTCAACCTTTTTGCCTTGCTTTCTCTGACATTAGTCACTTGCTGGTCTCTTTGATTCGACAGCACAAAATGCAAGAGTGGTGGTTTGTGCTGATGTGTATGCCAAGGAGAGTGGTGCACTTGAGGCAGTGACTACGCTAAAGACTCCTTTAAATCCTGGAGTGCGGGCCCGAGAGGCGTTTGAACAAGCTGTGTGCTTATGCAATTAAGGCAAAGCTGTGCTGCTGCTTGAGCACTTACAGCACTTGATAGGGATGCAGAGAGGTCACCTAACTGCTATGTGCTCATCTATTTAATTCCCAAATGGAGGGAGAGCGGCACCTGGGCCGCACGGAGGCGGCAGTGGGTTTCTGCCTGGGCTGTAACTGCAGGGTGGGATCCTGAGGAGTGATTGCCATTTTAGCAGCACCCATGCTCTTGTTTTGCTGGAGTTGTTGCTTATTTTCATGGATCAGGAGGTTGCAATCAATTCCAAAAATACCAAGGGTACAGTTTGAGCCCGCGAGATCCGGAGTGGATGTGTACTTTGAAGAAAGCACTGAAGGAAAAAAACATTTTGAAAGAAGCATCAATTTTATAATCACTGTAAAGGATTGACACAACAAGGGATTGTTTTTCTACTGAGTGGAAAAGAAAACAAGGAATCAAAACTTATAGATTCTGTTTTTGGCTTTCCATCAAGTCAAGTTTGGAGGCAAACAAGCACCTTCCTTCCCTCTCTTGGCTCCTGTAGACAAGGCAGAGCTGCAACTGGGAACAGAGGGGTCCTGTGGCTTTAAGGCTGTACAGTGATGGAAAGCTTTGGTGAATGCTCCTATGGAGATATAAAATGATTAATCTGTAGGCATCTGAGAATGCTTATAACTTCGCTTTTGGTCCTGTATCTGTTATTTCACTTATGGAGCTGTTAATATCTCGTAATGCACATCAGGCCATATCTTCATGATTAAAAAGGCTGTGTTTTATCTGTAACTAGTGAGAAATGCAATTATTTTAAGTAGTGTAACTTCTGTACCAGTGAGACAAGTGGTATTAAATGGCTTTAATAACTTGGCTGGAGGCTTGTTTCGAGGTGGTGAAAGCACACCATCCCTGGGATCGCGTCGCTGCAGCTCTGGAACATCCAGGGGGGATGCAGAGGGGCAGGAGCCCTGGAGACCATGAGATGGAGGGCAGAGTGATGGGAGAAATGGGGGCATAAAGGAGTTTGTGGTGTCAGATGTAGCATCTTAGCCTGAGGACAGCTAGGGAGGAAGAATTGGGTGGGACAGGGGAAATCTAATCAGGATGACAGAGCCAGGGGGGATGCTCCACACAGAGTGGGAGGGGAGAGGGCTGGAGACTGGGTGAGGGGGAAGGAAAGGTCATTTCCTTCCATGCCAAGACCTTGTGCTGACAGCAAATCGCATCCAGGAGCAACCTTTGCCTCCTAAGGCTGCTCTGCTAATAGTTGGGAGGCAGCCTGCAGAGCGGAGAGCCGGCAGGTCGGCCAGCAGCAGCGGGATGCTTCCCATCACACTCCCACACCTCTCAAACTTCCAGGGCCTGTCAAAGCCACGCAGCTTAACCCAGAGCTAATTAACTGTGTGTTAGCGGAGACAGACTTTGGTTTCAAGCAGAATAAACCCAACCGTGAGCATGTGCGTAGGATACAGATGGGTTTAAGGTATTTCTAGGTTTTTGTTCATTATTCCCTCTTCTGAGACGTTTTTTGTCTCCCCACCAGCCTGTCACGCATCAGCAGTAGAGTTAAGAGGTAGAAGCAGACTGAAAAACGGACAGTTTTCCAAGCTTGACACATCTCCAGTGTGGAAGGCTACCGTTCAAATAAAGCTGGTACAGAAGCTAATTGCTGAGACACAGTGGGATCTTTCAAAGCTCTAATTAAAGGCAATTTAAAATCCCCACTGATTTTAGCAGGAGCATGAATCTGCTGCTGGACACATACCAGTTAACAAGACCGGCTTACCAACGGAGGGGTGCAGCCGACCTGTTTCAGAAATGGGCACGGCTCCGCTGAGCAAATTGGGAGTTAAATTGGCTGGCGGCGTGTAGGAATGTGGCCTGTTCTCCCTCCCGCGCACCCCTGGCAGTGCAGCTGGGAGATGACGTTTCTGAGCACTGAGTGGCAGGTACGTGCCTGTGCTGAAGGGCGAGTGTGGTGCCAAGTGATGCCAACTTGATTTGGACCCAGCCCAGCGAAAGAATATCAAGGTGTGCTTAAAGCAGGAGGGTTACAAGTGTCCGCGTGGCTGCATCGGGAGTGCGGATTTTCAGTTCTGTACCGAAGGAGAAGATTTACTTAAACGACAACTCATTTTCTGCCTAAACCCATACTTTGTGTTGCTTCATTCCCAGTGAAACACCTATTGAAATAACACTGCCTGTTGTAAACAAGCGCATATCCCACCCAGCAGCGTTCACCCGTATGCGGGTGCCTGCGAGGGAGTCCCCGGCCACGGGGGAGCCGGAGGGAGATCTGCCACCGAGTTCAGCTGGCACTAAAACTGCTCCTCTAAAAGTGCATTTCTACAGTTGCACTGTGCTACCCCTGCTGTAGACCTCTATTAAAGGCATGTTAAAGTCTAGGGTCAAGCCACCTGGCAGTAAATTAATGCTCCATAGTGTAGCTACTGCTGTGATGCCTCTTTTCTCCATTAAGAGAGAGGCAATGTTGCTCTAAGTGGCTTATATGACCAGAATAACAGTGCTTGTGGTTTGCACCTGTGTAGGGGAGGATGCTTGTTGCATTTAAACAAGATTATATGAGTCAAAGGCATTGCTCAGCCCAAGAGGTGCTGCGGAGTCCTGGGGGGAGAATCTCGTGGGAGGGGGTACTTCTGGCATGTCCCCCAGCCATCACTTCAGGGGGGTTCACACAGACCCCTTCACTGACTGGGTTTTGCTGCCTCTGGCTGCCCTTCGCCCGGAGGGATACTCCAAGCATCAATATTTGTGTTTGTAGCCTCTGAAGCAGCATGCAAAATGCAGGAGACTCCTTTCCTACCACAGCCCCTCTGCCGGCACGACATGCATGGTTATCGGTATACTTATCTACCAAATGGTCCTTAAATACCGAGGGGAGAAATGTTGGGTTGTCCTGGACACATGCAATACTCCAGGCTGCCAGGTTGCCTCTCGGCTTTTGAATAATAGCCTGGAAGGCAAGGTTTGGCTCTTGGCATCTCCCCAACACCCTGCCACTGGGCATGCAAAGTGGCACAGAGCATGAGTGACTTCTCCAGCTTCTTTAAAAGAAAAAGAGTAGAAAGGGAAATAAGAAAGATTTACCAGCTCTGAAGGTGGGAGGGGTGCTGAGGCCTTCTGCTTTCCTTCCCCATTGCCGTGCTCCTTGTCTCTCTTGGGGCCCATGTTGTAAATCCTACGCTCCCATCGGAAGAGCGCTGGCTGCAGGCTCCCTCCGGAGCCCGTTGACGCAATCTGGGTCGTTTGGAGAAGGTTGTCGGGAAGGATCCTGCTCCTCCCTGCTGTGCCACACTCAGCTTTGCCTACCAGGGCGGGCGAGGGGCCGGGCTGGTCCTGGGTCCTGCTCCCAAACCCGGCTCGCTGGACCCACTGCAGCCTCAGGGCTCCTGGGGTGTCCCCTGGAGTGACCGGCCGAGGTGAGGCAATGCTGGGACACCACATCAGGGACACAGGGTGGAAAAAATACCCTGTGGGATCCATCTAAGCACTTTTTTGGGTGGGGAGAAGTCAATGGCTGAAGCTGGCGCAGAGTATCCCTGCGAGGCAGAGCCCACCTGCCCTGCCAAGGGGCTGCCGGTGGATAAGGGGATTTCTAGCAAGGCAACAAAGCCCTCCTGGGGAAAGACAGGATTTCTTCAAGTGGGACTGAGTGGATTACAACCGAGAGCAAATCTGTATGGCTGCTTCATAAGTTTCCCCAGCGCCTGGATTCTGCGCTCAGCAACAGACGCTCTATGTGCCGGGAATCACTGATTTCTCAGAAACACCATGTAAGAATACACGCATGCGGAGGTCTGGAGCAAAATACATCTGTTTCTTTGTATTTTAGCTTTATCTATAACAGAATCTCTCCCCACTCCAACACCAGTTTACTATTGAGGGACCAGATATGCTGTCAAGCACCATGGCTTGGGGGAAGCCATCCTCCACCTGACAGTTCATATTCCTCATGAATCCCCATCTCTTTCCTTGACCGTATTTATAGGTATTTACACAGAAAATGCTTGTGGCAACAAATCTAACTCCAAAGCCCGTGGTTTAGACCATTTTCAACCTCCTATTCATTTACTGCAGTCAAAATTCACAGGGAAAGGCAGAATGCAGGTACTCCTCCAGCCCGGGGACCGGGGTGATGCTGCCATTAGTCCCTGTGCTCAGACTGGCTTTGCTGCAGAGCACAAGTCACCTGAGATGAATTTCCAAGGCTTTCCAGACTAACAGTCACTGCAAAGCAGTGGAAGTGAAGACTTAACGTTCCTATCTGGACGCTCTTCCTGTTCAGCTGCAGGTTTTTTATATCCAAATTACTGAAATATTTCCACGTATTTTATCCAAACATTGAACTGCCTCGGTTTCTCCATTTGTAAATCCCTAACCTGCCCGTTTGCTCTTCTTGGACTCAGAGCACAGCGTAAGATATGGGTCCTGTTCTAGCAGCTGCTGCTTGTATGCACTTGGAAAAACAAACTGTGAATGCTTTTTTTGGTGGAATGTGGATATCCCAAACCAGCCCAAGGCTGGAATAAGGGCACTGCTGTGGCGTAGCGTGATGTTTGTAAGCTGGGGAGCGGGTGGAAGCGTGTTCTCTGCCTGCGGGAAGTTTGTGTGCAGTTACTGCTGCCTCAGCCCTCTCGAGTACAAACATATAAATGACTTCGACTTCACCCTGAAGTGACTAAAGATCATAAATACGGAGTCAGATGAGACCTGATAGCCCGTTAAGCGCATGAAAGCTGGCAGCCTGCTCTAATTTGCTGCCGCTACACCTTTAATTTGCCCGGCAGAAGCGCAGCAAGCGAAGGCAGTGTGAGCCCCTGGGGGTGAAGTTGGAGGGGGGGACGGACAGTGAGTTACCTCTCGGCTCTCAGCCAGCACTTGGAATTTCCTAACAAATTATTTGGTTTTGTGGTGCTGGAAGCAGCTTGTTATCAGCAAGCGTTTCTTGTGCCCCTTCCATACCCCCCTATGCTGCTTTCAGCCTCTATCGCAGCATTCCGGAGTGTTTTGCTTTCCAAGCAAAAGGTCCACAGGGTATTCAAGTTAAGTTGTCCCCCCATAACAACATTACAATATGCATCACTAAGATACTACTGAAAGCCTCAAGCTCCAGCCCACAAATGCTACCGACGCCCAATTCATTCCTCAGATGTGTAATTTATATCGTAAAACAGCACTTGAAACTGTTTGCCCATAAAACATCCTTCACTTGAATCCTCAGTTAAAGCCTGGCTTGTACCAGCTTCTGGTCAAACATAACTGCTCTACGAAATCCTTTTCCAGGGCGCGCTTAGAGCAAATCCAGGCTTTCCTGCTAACACGCGCTTTAATCTTCTCTCCCTGATACTTCACAGCAGCACCGTCCCCATCCCAAATGCCTCGGCGCGTCCCGCAGCATCCCCCGGTAAGGATGAGGTTTACCTTAGCAGCAGTGGAGCAGCAGAGCCCAAAATGGAGATTTCAATGGGATCTGACAGGGAGATTTTCCCTCTCATCTACATACTTCTGTAGTTTCCACCTTTGGGAAAACAGCCTCTCTATAAGCAGGAGGCTTCCATGTATCTTGTCTCTTGATGTCTCCAAATATTTCTCATTGCTCTCGCAGTTCCCAGGCGGTTTTAATCACTTTGTGTTTTTTTAAATAGAGGCGAAGCACAAGTGTTCAGTAATTATTCAGAAACGAGCAGCCAGAAGGAAGTGGGTGTGAGGACCCTCTGAATAAAGTCAGCCCGAGAAAGCTGAGCTTTCTCTCTCCAAACTTTATGCCACGAAGCTCCTTGTTATCCCCACCTTGATGAAAACTCCTCTTCCCATCCGCGCTGCCTGGGCTCCTCCGGGGCATGATGGCCATCCCCGCGAGGGCAGGATGCTCGGCGTGGGGTTGGTCCCTTCGCTGTCACTTGGCAAAATTCATCCCTCTCACCTGCTCCTCGGAGGGAAAACTGCAGGAGTCGGGTGGGAAAGCGGGGCTGGGATGATCCCGCTATTGAGCCGAGCCCACGGACGGGCAGCCCCTCGCCTGGCCGGGCAACCTTTACTTTCCGAAACGCCGGGGCTGTGCGGAAGCAGGCGTGCGGCTCTTTCTCCGACGCTCGCTTGACCCTGTGGGTCCTTCCCCGCGCCAGTGTGAAATCGGGAGCTTCCCAGCCTTTCCCTCAGTCACCTCCATCGGATCACTTTGTCCTTGGGTGGTATTTGCTTTTTCCGAGTCAGGAGCGCGCTGGGGAGACGCTCCCGTTCATCTCGGGCTGCTGGCTGACTCCCCGCGCTCCGCGCTCGCTATTTGCTCCTGTGGCAAAAATAAAAGCTGCTTTTGCTGGCGCGGTCCACAGTTGGTTGCGATAGGTTCTTTTTACTCCCCCTGTTTAAAGCGTAAGGTCTCACGAATTAAGAAGCTACAGCCTGTCTAGATTTTTTTTTTTTTTATACCAGTCAGTCTCTGATTCATCAGAGAATCTCCTTGGTAACTAGCTGTTCCTCTCGGATGATTTGTTACAAAAAAGCTCTCCTAATTTAAAGATAAAATACAGTGAAAGCAGAGAGAGGAGCGACACCATATAGATACCTTATACAGGAACATATGCCTTGTGTGCGTGCGGCTGTACCAGGTATTTTCTGATGTGTGTGTGGGAAGTGTGGTATCACCCCAGGGGTGGGAAACACGCCCCGTCTCTGCTTGGGAATCCTTTTTGTAACCCCGTCTGCAGGGTAAATCATCCCGCGGGAGAAGATGAGGTTGGCATCTAACGAGGGGCTCAGCAGTTCATGCTTTAATAAGCCAAATTTCTGGCCTCGTGTGGGGCCGATCACCAGTTACTAAGATTCGGAGAGGGGGTGACTTCCTGCGGGAGTGTGCCTGGTTTGATGCTGCCTCGTAGCCCACCCCGCTCCAGTAATGAGCCCCCGCTGCCTGACCCTCCCCACCGCGTGCCCAGCCAAGCTCTGCGGCCGCTCCAGGCGGAGGGAAGGTGCTCAACGAAGAGTTGTTTGGTTGTTGTTTTTTTTTTATCCGGGAACCAACACTATTGGGAAAGTTAATGCTTCGCTTCATGTTTGAAACCGCTGGTAATTGTGTTCCAAAAGTCAGTGTAAGTGGAGAGTTTGCCCCGCGAATGCCCGAGCTCCGCGGTGCGGCTGCCCGGGGTCATGGGGGGACGACGCAACGGTACGGGGCTGGAGATGAGCGTTCATCCTGCGTGTCCTGAGCACCCACCGCCACAAAGCTCCCCCTTCCCCGTGCGCCCAGTGGGACGGTGCTGCCGTGCGGGGGCTCTCCGTGATGCTGAGCCCACCGGGATAGCGAAGGGGACAGACGGACAGACAACCCTAAATGACTGCAGCGGAGCTGCTTTTAGTTTCTTTCACCAGATAAATTAGGAATCAAACATCATTCCTAGATTTCTCATGCAAAACCCTCCCAGCAGCCTCTGGACGGTGACAGAGGGAGGATGGAGAGTGGGGCAGGTCCACAGCCAAGACCGGGCAAGTCACCTTCCTCTTCGTGTGTCCTCCCTGGCCCTTTCTGTCCCATGGCACTAATTCCTCTGAACAAATACAACAAATGGCAACAAACCGCCAGATCCGTGAGGTGTCTTTTATCCCTGCAAGAGGCTTTTGAGCTCACCGTTAAAGCTTTCCCACCCCTGGGGAAGCGCCCGGCAGGCGGAGGAAGGCTCCGTGGGCAGCTCCGGCAGCAGGGCTATCGCATGCTGCAAGTGTCGGCGACGTGGGACGAAGTCTGTGTTCCCATAAGGTGTTGTGGCATCACTAATATCTGGGCAGGAGAGACCCAGGATCGTGTACCCTGCCTTGGGGGGCCTGATCCAGCCCCGCTTCAATCCAGACCTGTGGTTTCAGGGTGTTTAAATCTTAGTAGGCGAAAGCTGGGGCGTGAAGGTGCTGCCCCACCAGCAAAGCCTACAGTGCTCAAACTTCCATTTACCAGGTATTAGGGGTGATGATGAACTGGTTCTGGTAAATGAGGGCTAAGAAAATGAAGCTCATTTTTGGACGCAGTTGACCCATGCCAGGAACATGAACTCATTCTGGATAAGGGGTGGGTTTTTAGAAAAATCAAAGTTGTGATAAGTGAGGCCTTGACTCTCCCCCCGCTCCATCAGGGATAAAAGGGGAGGGAGATGCTGGTCCATTCTGGTCCCACTGCGGGTGCTGAGCTGTGGGAGGGCGGGCAAGCACATCCCAGCTGTGGCCATGACTTGCTGGGTGCTACTGTTTCAGGCCCGAAGGGAAGTACAAGGGGAAGCCTCTCCTCCGCCCCGTCCCTGCCTTTTAGTTTTATTTCTGAAGCTCGAAAGAAAAGAGCAAAGCTTTCACTGCTGTCAGATCTCTGTCTCTTTGTGGGAGGGAAGCGGGGAAGCAGACGGAGCCCCTGATGGGAGGGATGTCTGTGGGGCACGTCCCGGCTGGCTTTGTCTCCAGGCTCCCTGGATGGAGGGAAGGATGGAGGGAGGTCAGGTCCAACAGCGCTGGTGCCTGCTGTTGGGGTCTTTAATCCCCGCTGCCATTCTGCCACCGTGGCGTGGCTGAAGCCACCGGGCTGGGGAAAACAGGCTCATTTTTGNTGTTCCTTGCCCCCCGGCTGGCGCCTGCAGACAGCATCTCCTCGGCTGGATTATTGCCTGCCTCGCGTGGTTTTGCTTACAAATTCATATTTTTTTTTATATATATGTATATATATACATATGTAAAAAGAGCTTATGTGCAGTGTTTTGCTGTTCCTATCTCCTTTGCAATCTGTTTCTATTTTGGGAAAGGGAGCAAAGGTGGCTGCAGATATTTATAGCCGGGGAAGGTGCCTGGATGTGGGCGCCTGCAGCCTGGGCTGGACACGGGGCTGCTGTCNTACAGTGCTCAAACTTCCATTTACCAGGTATTAGGGGTGATGATGAACTGGTTCTGGTAAATGAGGGCTAAGAAAATGAAGCTCATTTTTGGACGCAGTTGACCCATGCCAGGAACATGAACTCATTCTGGATAAGGGGTGGGTTTTTAGAAAAATCAAAGTTGTGATAAGTGAGGCCTTGACTCTCCCCCCGCTCCATCAGGGATAAAAGGGGAGGGAGATGCTGGTCCATTCTGGTCCCACTGCGGGTGCTGAGCTGTGGGAGGGCGGGCAAGCACATCCCAGCTGTGGCCATGACTTGCTGGGTGCTACTGTTTCAGGCCCGAAGGGAAGTACAAGGGGAAGCCTCTCCTCCGCCCCGTCCCTGCCTTTTAGTTTTATTTCTGAAGCTCGAAAGAAAAGAGCAAAGCTTTCACTGCTGTCAGATCTCTGTCTCTTTGTGGGAGGGAAGCGGGGAAGCAGACGGAGCCCCTGATGGGAGGGATGTCTGTGGGGCACGTCCCGGCTGGCTTCGTCTCCAGGCTCCCTGGATGGAGGGAAGGATGGAGGGAGGTCAGGTCCAACAGCGCTGGTGCCTGCTGTTGGGGTCTTTAATCCCCGCTGCCATTCTGCCACCGTGGCGTGGCTGAAGCCACCGGGCTGGGGAAAACAGGCTCATTTTTGTTGTGCCCAGGGGTAGCAGGAGCTGCATCTCCCCCAAAGAGAGCATCAGGGCAGAGCCTGGGTGTCATGTCCCACCACACCATCCTCCCGGAGCAGGGGATGCTCCCTTGGAGCCCCTCCTGCCCCGTGGGGGCGGTGGGCAGACGTGAAGCCGGAGTGACTCCCCTTGCTGAAGCTCTGGAGCAGCCAGCGGGGCAGATCTCAATTTTTACGTTAACACGTTTTAATCACACCGTTGTGACTCGGAGCTTGGCGCGGGGAGAAGTGGTAAAGCATCAAAAACCTGTGTGTTCCTCGCGCCCCGGCTGGCGCCTGCAGACAGCATCTCCTCGGCTGGATTATTGCCTGCCTCGCGTGGTTTTGCTTACAAATTCATATTTTTTTTTTATATATATGTATATATATACATATGTAAAAAGAGCTTATGTGCAGTGTTTTGCTGTTCCTATCTCCTTTGCAATCTGTTTCTATTTTGGGAAAGGGAGCAAAGGTGGCTGCAGATATTTATAGCCGGGGAAGGTGCCTGGATGCGGGCGCCTGCAGCCTGGGCTGGGCACGGGGCTGCCGTCAGAGGTCTGGGGGGGTTGTTGCTTTTTTGTGTTTTTTTCCATTTTACTTCAATTGCTGGTCTAATCCTGAATCAGATTCAAACTTAAAGGAATGTCAGTGGCAGTAAAAAAAAAAAAAGGGGGAAAGAAAAAAACCCGGAAATATATGCACAGCCTTGGCAAGTATATTTTTATGAATCGGATCTCTTGAGATGAAAGCTTCATTACCGAGAAACAATAAGCCCGCTACACTTTCAGTAGTACAAATGGGTTTCATTTGTACTAGGAAGATACAAGCTTATTATTTTTAGTCTGTTCCTGTAGCACCAGGAATGTTTAATGTGATAATCAATGTAACTGAGGAACTGAAAGTACAGAAAATTGCCACTCTCGCGGGGGTGATAACGGCTGCGACCGTAGCGCTGCTGGAAGGGCTGGGGGACAGGTACGCTGTGGGGAAAACCAGACTCGGATCCCGAGTGTGGGTGATCCCGGGTCACACCGGGGTCCGTGGGAGGGCACCAGGGGCCAGGCAGGGTCAGAGAACCATAGAATGTGTTGGGTTGGAAGGGACCTCTAAAGGCCATCCAGTCCAACCCCCCTGCAGTACAGGGACATCTTCAACTAGATCAGGTCGCTCAGAGCCTCATCCAGCCTGGCCTTGAATGTGTCCAGGGATGGGGCCTCCACCACCTCTCTGGGCATCCTGTGCCAGTGTCTCACCACCCTCAGTGTACAGAACTTCTCCCTAATGTCTAATCTAAGCCTGCCCTGCTCTAGTTTAAACCATTGCCCCTCGTCCTATCGCTCCATGCCCTTGCAAACAGCCCCTCCCCAGCTTTCCTGTAGGCCCCCTTTAGGGACTGGGGGGGTACCTGGGGTCTAGTGGGAAGAAGGACATCCAGGACCAAGCCCGGCTGCTGAATTTGGCAGTGACGTTTGTTTGAGCAGGTCTTTACTGAGTGTTTGCAAACCTTGATACATTCACAATTTGGCCAGTTTGGCTTTTTTTTTTTGTTCCCCCC
>VWZL01002912.1:16676-48590 GCA_013396915.1 Stercorarius parasiticus | reverse complement strand
CCCCCCGAAATAGCAAAAAGGCACACTTTTGACACCAAAACCCTCCTGCCAAATTCGCAACTCCTCCTCCTGAGTACAGGGCTGCTAAAGCTTTTCCATTAAATGCTTCAGAGCCTTTAACACGGACAAAATGCGGCGTTTCCCCTCCAGCCTGCTGCTGGGAAACTGCGGAGCTGTTTTGTGAAGCTCAGCCTGCGGTGGGCACCCACCACAAATATTCTCAGCACGGATTCTATGGGAAGCACAAGCAGCAAACTCACCAGAGGACCCTGCCAGCTATAGGTGGGTCACCTATGGTGCGTTGGCCACTGCTCGCTGGAGCCTCCGCTCTGGCTTTGGGGAGCTCCTGGTTGCCACGTACCAAATCCAACCACACCTCTACCTCCAGGCAATTTCACTGCCAATTTCAGTCCCTCCATGACACAGTGGGGTGGGCTGTTTGTTTGCTGGTGATTCACTGTGTGCGTTAGAGGGTAGAAGCGGTGGCAGGGAGTAAGGCTGGCTCATGGCTCCTTTAGGGCAACGGAGCCGGTGAGGGGTCTGGAGCACAAGTCCCATGAGGAGCGGCTGAGGGAGCTGGGGGTGTTCAGCCTGGAGAAAAGGAGGCTGAGGGGAGACCTTCTCGCTCTCTCCAGCTCCCTGAAAGGAGGGGGTAGCCAGGGGGGGTCGGGCTCTTCTCCCAAGGAACAGGCGATGGGACAAGAGGAAACGGCCTCAAGTTGTGCCAGGGGAGGTTTAGGATGGATATTAGGAAAAATTTCTTCCCCGAAAGGGTGGTCAAGCCTTGGACCAGGTTGCCCAGGGAAGTGGTGGAATCACCATCCCTGGAGGTATTTAAAAGCCGGGCAGACGTGGTGCTTAGAGATAAGGTTTAGTGATGGTTTTTGTCAGAGTTAGGTCGATGGATGGACTCGATGATCTGAAAGGTCCCTTCCAACCCAGGCAGTTCTGTGATTCCATGCCTGGCCGCTGCCTGCGGGACAAGGAGGCTGTGTGTGGGGCGCTGGGCTGCCCTCCCAGCTGCTGGGTATCATCCTGGGCGGCGATGGGTGAGAAGGAATGTCTGGGACCCAGGGGAGATGGAATATATTCTCGATGCAACCTCCGAAGACGCTAAATTCAGAGCAAGCCTGAAAGAAAGGACAAGCTTGCAAGGCTGCTGTCAGCTTTGTTTTCAGCCCTCTCTGTTTTAATTTGTTTCACTTAGAGGGGGGGAAATCTGCCCTGTTAGAATAGTTGCCTTGTTCTAGTGGTGTTCTAACAGATCACGGCTTTAGAGACCCAAAGCTGAGTGGTGCCCTCCTCTTTGGGGAGCTCCCACCCCACGTTGCAGCCGGTGCCCAGCGCTGCCCCATGGGGTGGGGCTTTCTCCCTCTGCCCATCGTGCACAGACCACGGGATGGGGCTTTCTCCCTCTGCCCGTCGTGCACAGGCCACGGGATGGGGCTTTCTCCTGCCCGTCATGCACAGGCCATGGGATGGGGCTTTCTCCCTCTGCCCATTGTGCACAGGCCATGGGATGGGGCTTTCTCCTGCCCGTCATGCACAGGCCATGGGATGGGGCTTTCTCCTGCCCGTCATGCACAGGCCATGGGATGGGGCTTTCTCCCTCTGCCCATCGTGCACAGGCCATGGGATGGGGCTTTCTCCCTCTGCCCGTCGTGCACAGGCCATGGGATGGGGCTTTCTCCTTCTGCCCGTTGTGCACAGACCATGGGATGGGGCTTTCTCCTTCTGCCCATCGTGCACAGGCCATGGGATGGGGCTTTCTCCTTCTGCCCGTCGTGCACAGACCATGGGATGGGGCTTTCTCTTTCTGCCCGTCATGCACAGGCCATGGGATGGGGCTTTCTCCTTCTGCCCGTCGTGCACAGACCATGGGATGGGGCTTTCTCCTTCTGCCCGTCGTGCACAGACAAGGACAGAGCAGCCAGGTTTGACCATTGAACAAACTCCCTTTGGCACACGCAGTCGGTTACGCCATGGGTTCCATTTAAGCCTCCCGCAATCAGAGGGTACTTTGCTGGGGGAAGCGACCGAAAGGTAAGGCTACGGCGTTCACGCTCCTAATGCAGTTACTTACGTTACAAAGCAATTATCAGGGTTTAAAATTCCAATAGCGTTTCAAAGGTGTGTATGCCTGGGGGGGGGGTGCCCATTATGCAGAGATGTTTCTTTTATTGTACCTACTTGCCTAATAACTTTACCGTTTTAAATACACCGAGGTGTTTTAGAAACCTGTTTGTGATCTTTGTTGAAAAATAGAGGCAATCCCGCCAGCTCCTTGCAGAATATTTGCTCCGTCGCAAGCTGCTCCTAAGGCCTGATTTGGGTTTTGAGGAGATTTATTGAGATAAAAAATCCCCATACAGTGTTTCCTCCTCCTTTTCTCGATATTTTCTTTTTTTTTTTTTGGCAGCAACATCCTTCAGCCGGGGCAGAGCCCTTCGGCGCTGCCTCTGTCGCTGCGGAACCGTCAGCTTCTCCCTCTCCGCCCAGCCCCTCTGGGAGCAGCAGCCGCTCTTGCAGTAAATTTTCACCCCAAATAACACATACATCACTCCGGCCGCCCGTCCCCGCTGCTCCGCAGACAGGCTGGCCGAGGGGGTGGGAAGGGCGAACTTTCTCCTTCGGCTGCTAAAGAGCAAATTTGCCGCTGGTCTTTTGAGGTGGTGCCGCGTTTTGGAGAGCGGGGAGCTGGGACAGGGCTGCGGGCGGCTCCGGTCCAGCCCAGAAGGGCCAAGAACTGAACCTGGGACCTCCAGCAGGAGGTGATTCAGACAACCCTTATTGCTTAGCAAGGGAGGGACTTTCTGCAGAGAAGGCGATATCCAGACCTGACCATTCAACACCTCCCCAGTCCCCTTTCATCAGACTTATTATCACACAACCGTTAATCATGTGCAAAATGCACATGAAACAGCGTAATTTCCATAGTAACCATAATCATAACCTGCCTACATAGGGGTTCAAACGCCAGATTGACGCATGCTTGACAGTACCACGTACATACGCGTCCTCGCATAAAGCGTATACACATCTGGCAGCCAGAGTTTTACTTCTGGGATTCCACTCATAAGCACTTAAAAAACCTTGATTACTCATGTGTAATACCTTAGCACTCGACACATGCTGCTGTAATGTCTTTAAGGCTATGTGGCATGCTATTTGCAATCCCTTTTATGAATAATACTACCAAACACTTGCTGCTAAATCTGTCTGTCAGCAAGCAAACGCCAGGAAACAAAGCGATTATTATTACTATTATTTGCACCCTTCCAAAATCCATTAATTTGCTTGTTGCGGCGTTAGGTAATGAACGCTCCTGCAGCAAGGTCACCATTCCGTTTTACATCAAATCACTATCTTTTCTCATGTATGATACATGAAGCATACTTCTTGCTCAGGGCATAATGTTTTATTAAAATTATTTTCCTTTGTTCTTTCTTACAGATTGTCTATTATGACTCTAAAGATTGCCGGCATGACATCTCTTTTTAAATTCAATGCATAATTACATAAACCAGAAACTCATCTGATGCTACGTTAATAATCCTCGCATCATTTTCTTTGAACGGGGGGGACGCGCTGCTATTATTTACCAGACAACATGGATTTAGCCAAGCTTTGTGGAATTTCGCAGCCCCTGACACACGCGTCAGACACATGCAGAGCGACGACGGAAATAACGTGAAGGCGAACTGCTTGCTTCAAGCCAAAAAGACTAATGGAAGTAGTAAAAATAGTAAAGATACGGAAGGAAGGTCTGCTGAAATAAATATCTGAGGCAGGCAGTTGCAGGAAAGGTTCACTGCAGCTGCAGACGTGCCTCGCTGAGTGTCAGCCTGGGTTAATTTGCGAGGTGACAGATGTCTTGGGAACGGGCAAACGCTGAAGAAAAGAGCTGGTGTCCCTGGGCCAGGTCTGCTCATGGAGCTGAGCCACTCGGGTGTCCTTGGAGCATCACTGATTTACCTCAGCTGTGGCTTCGGCGCTTGTGTTTAAGGATGATTATACAATCCTACACCTTTGCGTTTTTTAGTCTTTCGTAATGCAAAAAGCCTCGACCCCCTCCTGGCAGCACAAATACAGTTCTGGTTGGCTGACCCTCTACTGCTTGGTCTGCCTCATCCACCTCAGCTGGTCGTGTCTCACCTCTGGCTCTTCCTTTGAGCCCAATTTTACCTTGATTGGCCATAACCACCCCTTGCTGGGCTTCTCAGCGCTCCTGCCAGCCACCGTGCCCAGGTGTCTCTGGTTCCACCAGAGCTACTCCTAAATACCCACCCGTGCTGCCCTGAGAGGTGACATCAACATCTCCACGCTGTGGCTGGAGGAGCCTCAAGGATGTCCACAACTGCTGTAGCATCCACTGCACGAGGACGGAGCGGCAAAGTGGTCCCCACACCCTAAACCTGACTGAATTTGCAGGAGGTAAGTGCTGGTGTTACCGTTTTATAGATAGAAAACCTCTACTGGGTTTAAGGATAAGGTGTATGTTAAGCGTTTGGCTCAAGGTCACAGCGCGTATCTTGGAAATCACCTGATAAACCCTCCGTTCTCAGCAAAGGATGTGCTTTGGGCTGCGGTCTTATCCTGTAACGAAAGCTGAGATACGGTCCTCCTCTTTCATTCTAGTCCAGCGGTATATTTTGCTCGCACTTAATAATAAGTGGGAAATCATTAACTTTGCCTTCTGATATAAGTTTTTCATTTCTTTATTCATAATGAGTTCATGGCTGCAGTGGCAGGAGTGAAATATGTGATACTACTAGAATTTCTTCGCAATTCAGCATTAATTAACGTCCGCTTCTTACCCAGACTTAACAATAACGTGCCTAATCTTTCAGAGGCCGTTGCGGGAAATTCATTATTCCTTATTCTAGCAGGCAAAAAAGTGAGATTTGCGTTTTGGCCTTTTGTTTAAAACTGTCTTTTAAGGATTTTTGAAGTGTTGGAAGAGTCGATGGTTGCGCCCTTGTTGTCCGACCCTGCGCCATGTAATTGGGATTCCAGTCAATCTACTCGCCTTGTCGCTTCGTGTTTGCCAGTCGGGGCAGGGACGGGCACCTCATTTCCACCGAGACCACGATAAAATTTTTGTTAGAACACCAGGTCCGTCAGCCCTTATTTCTCTTCTTCCGGCAGAGTTTTAGTTAAATGCGCCGTGTCACTCGCCTCCGCCGAGACTCTTTGCCTCCCCTCGCGTGAGATGGAGTCCCGGGCCCGTACGGTGTTTTTCCTCACCTCTCCATTGCAATAACAATCTACTGCAAGTTTTGTTGGTTTTTGGCTCTCTGGGGGATTCGACATGAAATTTAGCAAAACTGGCCATCCGGTGCTAAAAATATGACACCAAAACCAAGTTGCTATTTGTCTATACTGCGAGACTTGCCTTAACACCCTCTCTGGGTTACACCTGTTTCTTCAAGCGTCGAAGGGGATGGATTTACTGTCTGAAACAGCGATTTTCAGCACACCTCGCTGCCGCTTTGGGTGCGCGGTGTGTGTGCACACCCCTTCAGCCCTGCCCGGGGGTTGGGGAATCCCAGCCTGCGGCTCTCGGTGGGGACTGGGGAGCAGCCAGCTTGGGGGTTCATGGCTTATAAACGTTGTGCAGCCCTTGGCATTTAATGGTCGCCCTAGGTCAGCAGCAGGATTAGGTAGACTTTAGGCCTTCAGGACCATACCGAATGCCTCTGGTGAGGATTGAAGGAGTAACCTGCTGCCAGAAGTCAAAGGCTGCTGCGATCTCTCCTCTTCACCCTCTAAAGCGTGGTGTGGTGTGTCCTTTCAAGGTAGATGGAGAGCTGAGAACTTCACTAATGCACTGAGCTGCACGCAAATTTAAACAAGAGATGCTGCCTGCTTCTCCGCGAGCCCTGTAGGGCTGCGCAGGAGTGGGATGATGTTGCATGGCGAACTTGGGAATTTCCGTGTGGCCTTGCTGCTAAAAGCTCCGTCTTGCTGCACCAGGGGATACCACTGAACTTGTGCATGAACTCTTAACATCTGCTGTTCTTATGCTGCCGAATGAGCAGCTGTGGAAACCAATGGCTCGCTCTTAGGTGCAATTTGCTGCTGGGTTTTTCAAAGGCAGGAATTTTGGTGTTTTGCTCAGGGATCTATGTGGGGACTAGACCCTCCTCTCCAAGGCCGTGTGGGAGGTGGAAACCCACCTTCTCTGTATGTCCTGGATTCCCCTGCCCGGATGGGGCCGCGTGGGCTCTGAGCACCGTGTCAGGCACAGCCTGGGCCGCGAGAATTGTCCCGGTGGCTCCGACCCCTCTCCAAAGGGCTCAGCTGAAATATTGCTGCCAGCTGGAACCTGCTGGCATGCATATCACAGGGGGCTGAACTGGTTTCATGTAATAAGCCCCTTTTGTCCTAAAAAAATGTCCTAGCTAAACTGTTTCCCATCACCGGAGAAAGGGTGTGATTTCGCAGGAGGGCGCTAAGGGAGTTTATGGGCTTCTCCATCTCCCTCTCCTGCTGGCACTATGCTGTCCTCCCTTAGCGGCTCTGTGGCTCCTTGGACCCAGTTTAAAGAACAGGAGCGAGCCGTGCCGAGACCATGAACGATACCAGCGTTGGGGCAGACTGTAGGAGGTGGGGGACGTGTGGCAGAGTTCAAAGCTCTCCCTGGCTGGAGTCTGCTGTCTGCTCCTGCCTGAACCTCATAATTTCGCATGGACAAAGGGACCTCTCTTGGACCCCCCTGGATCAGGCAATGGAGAGAATCGGCTGCCTCCCAGCCTGGGTGAAGGCAGGGTGGGTTGCTCGTCTGCTGCGCAGTGCTTCATGTCACAGCTCACACTCTGTGTGCTTGGGACGGCATTCCTAAGGGCTCCTGTCATGGCCAGGTCAGAAATGACCTGTGCCCAAGGACAGCCAGGGGATGGCCAGCAAGCTGGGGATGGGACAGCCTCGTGGCATGGAGACCCTGCCACGGGGGACCCGCTTCTCATCCTCTCCCCTCGGCCAGCCCTGATGCCTCGCTGCGTGCGTCATGTGCATCGCAGCTTGAGCAGCGGCTTTGCTGGCTGGGATAGATGCAGCTGGGGAATCCCCCGTTCCAACAAGAGCCATCTCTTTGCTGCTTTTCCGCTTTCCAGCCCTGCTTTGCTCCAGGTTGGAGCTTGCCCAGTGCTTGTGCAAAGCCAGAGTCTGGGGAAGTCGCAGGTTGGGAACGTGGAGGCACTTTGAGCGTTTTTGTGCCGGGGATGTCCAGGGCATCTCCCCGCTCCGGCCCGGCAGAGCAAATGGGGCAAACTGCTCCTTTCATACCTCTGCTCCGTCATGTTGGAAAGACCATCGGAAGTGACAGTTATTGCCATTTCCCATCCTTGCCCACCAGGGCTTGGCAGGGGGACGGCACTCGTCGTCAGAGCCAAGCCTGCCATCTCCTCACCCGGCAGCTTCGGTGGGAAAACTGGGAGGGAGGGATGTTGGATCCTGCTCCATCCCGCTTCAATAACTTTCCATTAGTAAAGTCTCTTGCTTTTCTTTTCGTGTCTAATTTGGAACATGTGTAGCCTTGGGTCAAGAAAAACGAACAATGAAGAACACTAATTACTGCACCCTAAGGGCGATGGTACCAGTCTGCCCGTACTGCATCTAACTTACTGGGATTTAGGGGGGGCTAAAGGCAAACTCCAGGGGTAACACAAGCACTTTAGTGGTATACCATCTCGCTTACAAACATGCACCGCAGAAAAACCCCTACTTTAAACCTTCCCCTTTGCTACACCCGCTGACAAATGTAGCCCTGTTTTAATAGAAGGATGTTTTTCCAAAGCTGCCGCTCCATCTGTCTGTGCTGAATGCATATACAGAAGTTTATATGAAGAAATGAATCACTAAAACTCCTATTGAATTTGGTTATCAGAGAGACCTTTGTAATAAAGATAATACACATCACCAGAGCTGACAGGGTTTTTACTGGGGCAATTTTTCACTGGGTCCAGAGTAGATCATCTTTGATAAATCTTGTCAGTGCTGTCACTCTTGGTCTTAATGGCACGAATAGCCATTTTGCTCGCAAAACAGCAGAGCCATTCAGTGGCTTGTGGCTTTTGGCATCGTGCTCAAGTGTCCTCCAGCCTTGGCTGTCTTTACTAATCTCTCTATGGCTAATTCACTGACTTCTTTATAACTTAAGAGAGGCTCCCGCAACGCACCTCTTCACCTCTGCTGTTCAGACCCTTATGAGGGATGCTGCCCGCTTTTGCTGCAGGATGCGATCGACGCTGCCGTTCACCTGGCTGCATTATCAGAGAAGAGTAGACGGAGTTAAAACTTTGTTCTTAGAGCAACTGTACAGTTGGTTTTTCATCTTCCCCTTTCAAAACCTTTTGAATGAGACTTCCTCTCTGGCTTTCTCAGCCAGTTTGTAGCTCTGGACCAAACTGAAGTCTTAGAGAGAAACCAGGCTCTGTATTTTTTTTTTTTTTTGTGCACAGTCTGGGATGGCAAGTTCATTCATAACGGGGGATGCTGCTGCTTGCTGAGCTGCCGCCAGCGAGTTGTGTATCTCCTGAGCATCGCAGTCTGTCTCATCGAGACACCCACAGCCTGAGGCTGCGCGTCCGCGGCTGCGACGTTTGCTTGCTATCATGATGACAATGACCTTGTTTCCCCGGCTGGGCCTGGAATTGCCGCTGGGTAACGCAGGGCGCACACCCTGCAACGGGGACAAGCAGGGAATCTGGAAACAGCTCGCCTGTGCCTCGTACCCGGGGCTAGTGCTCACGTTCCTTCCTTGCCACAGCTGCGCAGGACCAGTGGATACCAGTCCCACTGGGCCAGCCTCGTGGTAGCAAGTGGTGGGAGTTTGTTTTTTTTTTCTAATTTTTTTTTTTTTTTTAAAGCATCTATTGCTGATCTTACATGTCAACAAACTCCGGTGTCTGCAGCAGAGATGGTATCTTAATGAGGCGGTTAGCGTCTGTGGAGATCTCCGCAGAAACAGGAAAATGGGTAAATGCCATGCGGTTTAGCGCGACCTGTGTATGAGCTTCATCTAATACTGACCTTGCGAGAAGTCCTTGGATGATGTGAACTGGCTCTTATTGCGAGCAGAGAAAATAAAGTTGAAGCAGTTTATACCAGCTGAGCACCTGGTCATTATATCTAATGTTGTAAAAGCTGCTGTGGAAGGACAGGCTAAAATGGCTATTCATCTTTGGTGCCTCAGCAATACGCGAGTCTCTAGTAATCTCTAAGATTAGGGTTATAGAGAGCTCAAATTTTACCTACAGCCTGCTAAACCCTGTTTACAAAATGCCTCAGTTCAGAGAGGAAAGTGCTGCACGTGCAGGATGGCGTGGGTCTCCCCTCCGTCACCCTTCTTTTGGGCTTTTAAGCGTCTGTAGGTGGCCTTGAAGTGCCGTGAAAGCCTGACTTTGTGGCGCTGTGGGTGCTCCCAGCTGAAGGTCAGCACCTGGTAGCTGCAGGGGAGGCAGCGGGTACCACCCACACCCCATTGCCCATCCTTGGGGAGCAGAGATGGAGCCGGGCTGGGTTTGAGAGACGGTGTAAAACCGACCTAGAGGAATATACTGTCCTGCAAGACGGGGGTTAGTGGCTCCCCTGTCAGCCGGCTGTGTGGTGAGAGGCACTTTGCATTTCCAGGTGGCTTTAATTATACCTCCTCTGCAGGGGAGGGTGTAAAACACAACTGCACAAATAAACCAAACGATCGAGCTGGTAGGAGGCACAGTTGCACGCTCTTAGTTTCCAAACCAACATACGTCCCAGCCGCTGTTTGTAGGTTCCCTGTGTATAAATTACGTGTCTCATAAAAAGCAATTAATGAGAAGGCTTTCAAAGGCCAAAGCAGAAAACCACTGAGGCCGGGAGCCACCTTGACTTTGGGTGTCTTGGGCCAAGCCTGAGGTTGCTCCCCAGCTTCGGTGGGGTGACAGTGGGTCTGCCCTGGGAGAGGAACGTGCCTGACCATCAAGAGAAAAGGAGGTTCAGGCTGCAAAGCGAAACAGGGCGAGTTTAGTGGTTTGCTTGCAAGAGACTTGTTCTTTGAGAGTCCGCTCTGGTCTCGTATATGATAGTGGAAAAGGATGGATATGGTAAAGGCGGTAGTGCTTCAGTGATGGATGGAAAACTGTTTTCTCCTCTCTCAAGTTGTAGTAGTAACGCCATGTATCTGTTCAGAAACTTCTTAGGAAACAGTTCGCATCACTCCCGCAATCCTCGGTACCCCGGGTACATCAGAGACTGCAGGAAACACTTACTGTGTCTTGCTTGCCCTTCTCCCAACAATGCACACGCATAGAAGACGATTTGGAAATGTTTTGTGCCTTTTGATTGCCAACAGAAATCTTTGCTTTGAGTTTTGGCAAAAGGTTCATCGTCCCCAGAATGTTTTTTAGTTAACTCTCATTTCATTTGCATGACTGAACAGTGGTTCTGCATCGCTTCCTCACAAAAGATTTGCTGAGCTCCAAATGTGTTTCATTGCTGGAAAAAAAAAAAAATCCAGCAGTAAATCGAGCTTCCATGTATGGTGAAATTGCTTTAAACTAAAAATCTCAATAGCAACAATTCCTTTTATCCCTTCAAATGTAGCCTTGGGCAATACGAAATGGTGAGGCTTCAAGCCCCAGAAGATTCTGGGTGTGGATGGTGGAAACGACGAGAGATGCTTTCGTTTAAGAAATAATCCTGGTTGCTGTCAGGGCAATAATGTGAAACACTGATGATTCCCTGCTGGAACTTGCTAGCACATCAAATGTATTGCCATGAATTGTTTAGCAAATCTAATTGAATGTTAATTTTGCTAGTGCAGATAAGTAGCCATTGAGCTTAGGCCGAAAAAATCAATTTATATGTCATAGTTATGATATCTCTCAGAACTTTCTTGGGGTGCTCCACAGTGCTGGCAGCTTCACGCTGTGTTTTCATGCTCTTCTGTTGGTGCTAGTTTGGCCTGGGATGTCCAACAGCCCTGCGATCTCTGAAATCTTACATGCAGGAGGATGTAAATCTCCCTGGGCTCCAGGGTGGGGGGACACCTCGGACGCTTTGTCCTTTCTGGGGCATTTACACCATTTTTGGGCAGTATGACAGAAACACCCGGTTCACCGAGGAGCGCAGGAGGGCTTGGGCTGGCTCCCCGCAGCTGGCAGGACTCGCGGCGGAGATGCCATGGATCTGCTGAGCCATGGTGGAAGCCAGCCAGGATGTAACACAGCTGGAAAGTAGCTCTGCAACGGAAACTAGGAAACAGTGTAAAGAGGTTGTTGTGGGCTAAGAAACCTAGATTCGGTCTATCGAGGTCAACATCATCTACTGGGGATTAAGCAGGATCAAGTAATTAATGAAAAGGATAATTTATACCAGTTTTTTTAATCCCTGCAGAGAGAGTAGATGACACACTTCTGCTGTCAATCCTTCTATATGTATTTTTTTTTTTTTTTTGTGAAGAAGTGCAGGGAGGGGAAGGATGGGCCACAGGCAGCAGAAGCTGACACTGACGCTTCCCGAGTGCTCTTCTCTGGTCCAGCCACCCCTCTTCCTTGCAGGTATTTGGAATGCCAAAATCAATGCCTGTTCTGGCAGCCTCGCTGCAAGGCTACGCCAGCTCCCTCCGAGCCCCCGACAGCATGGAGCAGTGCAGCCTGTGCCTGCTCCAGCACACCACTGCCACGCCACGGGGACGACGGCGATGCTGCTGAGTCAACCGCGTGCTGGAATTATTCCTGGAGATGGCATCGCGAGTGACACAAGCCTCCATTGCTGTAGTTCAATAATTTGAAAGTAGCAGAAAAAGCAGCATCCTTTGGGGGGTGCCCAAACTACGTTTGGTTTGGCCAAATTGGCTCCATGGCTCACACAACCCAAGTATTTGCAAGGGCACTGGTGTGTGATGGGGCTGGAGCTGCGGAAAGGGCTCAATTCTGAATACGCTGATATCCCTGTTCCTGGTTTTTCTTGTCGGTTGTGAGTAGGAGCATGGGGAGGATATACCTTTCTCTTAGGATATACATCCGAATGACGAAAAGAATAGTTGCAGTCGAAGATAGATCGACCACCCAAGGTTTATCTACTGCAAAATTGTCCACGTGGTCCATGAACAAGTGGATTTACGACCTTGTGAAAGCTGCCTCGCATCAGGTGGACGTGCAGGTCTTCGCAAACTACAGCTCCATTTGACAACCCCAGCACTAGGGTTGAGTGAGCTCGGTGGAATTTTTCTGTCTCAAAGTACTCAAACTCTTCACAAAAAGGGCCTTAATCAGAGGGAGAGTTTTGTCTGCAGACAGGAGGAGGATAACGATTTCTGAAACTGTCACTTTGTTTCAAAGCTCATAAAATGCTGTTTCAGTACTTTCCAAATGAAACTCTTGGACTCTGTTTTGAGTCAGTTTTCTAGTGTAAAGGTGTCCCTCAATTTAAAAACCGCTGGATTTTAAAATATTTAAAGTAGGCTTGAAATGAAATGTGGGATTTATTATTTAAACGAACAATGTCCCTTTCGGATCAACTGCAACTAAATTTTTCCTCTCTGACCTGCTTTGTCCATCAGACTGGAAGCTCCATTGTTTGTCCACCTCTAGAAGAGCTGTTGGATACTCGGTGAGTGGAAACGCTCATCTCCTAAAATGGGTGCTCCTTCTGCCAGTGCCCAGCCTGGACCGTGAGATGGGGGGGCGCACTGCCCGGTTGGCCACAGTAAGAGTTTGCCGCAGGGAATCCCCCGCTGGGTTTTGGGGTGCAGAGGTGCGATGTTTGGGACGCAACTGCATCGCTCTTCCCGACGTAGCAGCTTTGATGCCGAAGAAGCGGAGCCTGAGCGCTCTGATGCTTGCGGTTTCAGTACGGATATCAAAGGTTGCTTCCCACGGTGTTCTCACTTTTATTGCTAAAACATGACACTCCAAATTACTCGACTGCGGCATCTGCAGCTATTTAGCCGTGTGCGAGAGCGTGGTCCTGGGTGCGCGCTGCAGGGCTGTGTCTCGCCCTGCTCTGCAGGCTGTGCCCGCTGCTGCTCTCCTGGTCCCCGGGTGCAAAGGCGTCCATCCACCCTCTCCAGCCATCTGTTGTGGGCAACCTTAGTGCTAAACTACAGGTGATGGAGTTGTGGAAATGAGTGATTTCTTGGTGCGCGTGCTCCTGCTCTGGCTGGAGGCTGGCAGTGCTGGGGCAGGAGCAGGAGCTGGGCTGCAGCCCTGTGCCGGAGCTGCAGGGCTCAGCGGGGAGCGGGGTGCTGCCAACGGGGCATGGGGATGCTGCTATGGAGATGGGGACCTCAGCTGGGGCTGAAAGCCATTTAAACTGCTCTGGCCTTCAAGGAGACGTGGTCAGATTTGGAGGCAGCTTTGGTCCTGCTGGGAGAGGTTTTGGTGGGCTTTCCTCCCTCCTCCCATACCCTTTTTTGCACAACGTGGGACGTCCCATCTCCCCTGCTGTATATACGTATTGCCTCTTCTAAAACTTTCCTGGAAGTCTGAATTTCGCTTTGCCTCTGATATGGGAGAAATGGTGCCCCCGCACCCTTTGAAATCAGTGTCTGAAATACAAAAGCAGCATATTTGATTGCGTTGGGTTTGGCCTCTGCTGGGCAGCTCTTAGTCCCCGGGCTGCGGCCGCTTGCTCAGAAATAATGATATCAGGTTAACATAACCAAAGTGGAAACGGCTCCTAAAACACTGGTAGAGATAAAGCAGCATAATCAGATGCAACATGCCCGTTTTTTCCAGCACATGCGAAGAGATGTGATAGATGGTCACCCCGGCAAAGGCAGATAAGAAATGCCTTGAGGTAAAGGGAAGAAAATAGGAAGCTATTTCCCGCTGCCTGTTTGTAATAGTTTGTAGAGCGCTACAAATCAAATTCTATATTATTTTTAGCCTGCATTATTGTCAGCCTATAGCATTTGAGAGCATTTATGATTCAGAACAGGTTTCGTATGCACCATTTTTTGTCTTTTATGTCACTTCATAGCTGTGTGACACACCGCTCAGGCTGCAGCCAGGTGAGGAAGCCTCCAATGGGGCTGTGGTGAGCTATGGAAAACACAACGGGATCTTTGCCTTTGGAGGTGGATTTCCATTTCAAATGTTTCTCCAGCAAGACAAGCCCTTTCCTCCACTGTCCTTTTCGCTTTATCCACCTCGGATTGAGCTTGAGTCCTGGGGAGCCTCATGTTCCCAGCAAGACGTTATGCATCATTACGACCTGGGTCCTCTAAAGCCTTGTGTGTGTATTTTGCGCCTTATACCAGAGTAGTCCCACTCCTATAGCACTAACTGCGTGCGTGCAGGTCCGAGGGGTGGTGGTGCGAGGCGTTTCCCGAGGAGGGAGGAAGGTTTGCTCCCTGCCTGCGGGTTGTGCTCCCCGTGAGCATCGTGCCCAGCCCGGGCTGGGGGGCGGCTGCTGCTGCTGCTGCACGTGTAGGCTCGAGCAGAGGCAGCAAACAGAGCCCCACAAACACTGTCCTGAGTCAGCAGTGGCTGTTCCACCCACTGCATGGCTGTCTTTCTGCCTGGCAATTTGTCCTGCCCCCTTCCCCGTTTGGAGAAGGTATGAATTTTGTTGTGGGAATAACCCCAGGAGACAAACCGATCCAAGCGTTGGGGATTTAAAGAGGGTGAATTGGCCTTACGAGCCTGTTACTGCACTTCGTTGTCTAGGGCCTTCTTTACAGACGAACAGGGCAGTCAGAGGCATGTTCGCTTTGCTCTTGCTGTGTTTTGTGTGGTGAAGTACTGGCTCGGAGAGGACGGCGGTAAAGCTAATGTCAAAGTGAGAACAGTAGACCTCGAGAGCATAAAACATGAGCAGGTCAAAAGCTTTGGGAGTTGCACGCGGGCATCCAAAAGCAGAATAAAGCGCAGAGCTTTTGCCAGCTGGAGTGGGAAGCGGCACGCGTTAAATATGCAAGGAGTGGTTGGGAGAAAGGCCAAATTCAGCAGTGGGCTGTCAGCGGCTGGCGCCTGGGCCCCTGTGCCACAGGGGAGTAGCCACACCGTTGTCGGTGGCCCTGGGGATGAGTAGTTTCCTTCAGCCCCACATGGAAGGAAGAAATTCTTTGCTGTGAGGGTGGTGAGCCCCTGGCCCAGGTTGCCCAGAGAAGCTGTGGCTGCCCCATCCCTGGAGGGGTTCAAGGCCAGGTTGGACGGGGCTTGGAGCAACCTGGGCTGGTGGGAGGTGTCCCTGCCCAGGGCAGGGGGTGGCACTGGGTGGGCTTTAAGGTCCCTTCCAACCCAAACCATTCTATGAAGGAGGGTGATGGTACAAAGTGTCTCACCTCCAGGATGCTTTGCAGGCAGGAATCCCACCCTGCCAAGCTCCCCTGGGGCTTCGCTGTCAACTGTGTGAGAACTTAAAGGCCCCGAAGAGACTTAAAAAGCACCACCACCATCCCCAAAACATGCATTTAAAGCTGTTTTATTTCTCTCCATTGTGTTCTCTGAGCCTACCCTCCTCTGATAGCGTGGGTATGGGAGGCAAACTTTACCTTGAGGTGACTGTAATGGTTATTGAGCTGTACGCTGAGTGTCTTTGCCCCCATTAACGGCACAATCAACGTAACGCAGCTTAGCCGCCCTGCCGTTATAACTGATTGAGCAAGGCAATGATGTTTTGACTGGCAAAGGGGCCCTCTTGGGATGCGATTTAAAAGGTTATCAGTGAAAGGAGGGAGGGATGGATCCCATAAAAGCGAGGGCACAGTTGGGTTGAGTTCTTTGCACCTTCCATTAGCGTGGTATGGTACAGCAGAAATGCTGAAACAAGTGAATAGCCTGTGCCTGCTTCACAGCTGGCTGGGGAAGGCGATTTTTTTCCTGCACATCTGGAATTCACTGACCCCCACTCCTGGCAGTGTTTTGGTCCTTGGTCTTGCCCACCCTCTTGATACTATGGGGCCTTTTTCTCTGCTGAAAGCCCTGCAACTCGGAGCAGGAAAGTGGTTAGCTGGGGTAGAAAGCCCCTTGCATGGCTGGGGGAACTGCTCTGTGGTGGAGACCAAGACGGAGAGGCAACAGGGAGCAGGGAAGGCTCTCCTGGGCTCGCCTGGAGTGGGAGGACAAGCGGCCAGAGTCTGGGGGAAGTAGAAAGGAGAAGAGTTAGAGAAGAAGGGGCAAGAAACTGCAAATATAGCCTCCCTCCCTGGTTTCATAGATCGGCGGCGGATTAGGATTGTCCTGAAGAGCTAATGTGGAGCTGGAGCTCCAGGAAATCAATCCGCAGGAGTTTGTGCATTGATCTGTTTGGAAGCATTAACCTGAGGAATTTCTCCACCTACACTTGTTTTCATTTGGGTGCGTGTTCTCAGGGATTGATTTTCTTAAGATCTGGGCATTGGATTAGATGTTTTTCTGGATGCAGTGGTTCAGCCTCAGCTTCTGCAGGGAGGCATCAGCTGGGATTTCACCTAATTTGCCTTTGCTATTGAGATTCACCGACAGTAAGCAGTAGGTCTGTGGCTGCATTTTCCTCATCGGCCCTTGAAAGGGCAGAGTGCTCTTTTATCTGTAAGGCTTAACTCTGTTTTCACCCAAGTGCTGCAGAAAAAGAGGGGCCAAACCCAGCTGTCGCCGTGCAACAGGGTTGTGTGGTATGATGTGGGGCTGAATTCCTACCCCAACAAAACAAAAGCCTCTAGACAGGTAAAGAAGACAAAGACACTAAAGCGCTATCTTTCCTTAGGAAAAGCAGTGTTGTATAGATACATATGATGTACATGTAAATATATATGTGTGTATGTATATTTTTCTTCCCGAATTGCCTTGTTGTCCTCTGGCCATAGAGGAATGAGGGTGGAGCCTTAAATAAAGTGAAAGCCAGGTGGCCCTAGGCTGTGTGATTCTGGTGAAAACCATTTTTTGGGAGAGAAGGAAGTCACAGGATGTACCAGAGGCCCCAGAAGAGGGGGCCCCCACTACATCTGCTTCCTGATGGTGCTGCCCATCTTCCAGCTGATCTCGTTTGGGTGCAATCACGCCTGCCCCTCGCTACGGCTCTCTGCAAGTGCCAAGTCCCTGTAATGAAAGGAGTGGGTATCTGTGCCCAAATTGCTAAAACGGGCATTAATACCGTCTTGCTTCCCCTCTCTTTACTCCCCAAGGGCTCTTTGCGTGCTCCTGCCCACCGCGTGTCACTTAGCGCTGGTGGTCCCAGGACGGACTGCCCTGAATCACAGGGGGACTGCTCCAAAACCAGCTGAAAATGGAGCCACTGAGCATTTACAGAAACAAAAGAAGAGTAGCTTTGTCCTCGGTAGGCTTAGCACCTCTTTCCCTTCAACCCGTGAAGAGCTGGACAGGCGGGGGTTGAGGTGGAGTGAGGTGAAGCGCGATTCGTTTGGGTGGTATTTTGTATGCAGGGTCTGAGCTCAGGCACACTGTGTTACCAAAAGCTGATAACAAACAGATATGAAACACCTTTGAAATGTTAACTTATCCCAAAAAGCCTATTTCTTGAATACTTCTGAGCAACACAAAGCTTCACCCTAGACAATCTGCTCCCTTCTCTCTATTTTAATAAGCAAGAAGCATAGCATATGGCTGGAAAGGATGCGACAAATATTTTCGCATTCACACAGCTCAGGAAAGAAGGGATGTTGCAAAACTTCAAGAAAACCCAGTTTCAAAGTACAGGGATGAACAGAGAGAAGAGAAAGCCGGGAGCAGCGGGGTCTCGGGCAGGAGTGTGTCACTCCCTCTCAGCTCTATGGCCCCATCTTCTCCCTACGGGCTGTACGTGGCTGTGCCCTTCCAGGGGATGTTTCATTTTTGACCTGCATTGCAAGAGGAAGCCAGAAGACCAGCTTTCTGTCACGCCGGGCTCTGTTTAACGCGATACGCGCTTGCTCTCCCCAGCCGCAGTTCCCCTGCGCTCCTTCTGAAGTCGGGTTCGCTGCTGAACTCCTTGTGTGGGTACACCGTGACCCATTTCAGTTCAAATGAACTAGGTTAGCTAAAGTGGTGGAAAATGTAGGTCTCTTGCTATTTCGCCTGGCTTTAAGCGAAATCCGTTGGAGGCAGAAGACCAGTCCCTCGGCTGATGTAAGGCAAAGTAACTCCTTTGACTTTGATGGCGACTCGCCTCTTCGTTCCAGCTGCAGATCTCGCCTGGCACCTGGCACGACCTGCCCTGCGTGGTGTTTATTTTAATAGCCTGATAAAGCTATTGTTCTCAAGGGGAGGTGACGGCTGCTAGCTGTGTGTTTAGCGGAAAACTGCACCCGTATGGTGCAGATTCCATAAGTATTTGCTTCAGAGATGTAAACAGCACATTACCCAATTAAAGGAGTGTCCTTAGTAATTTATCAGGCAATTAAAGTATTCATTTGCCCTTTATCCCAGAGAGCTCCACCAGTGATATACAACCTGAACCTAAGTTAAAGTGCAATAATAAATGAACAGTGATGCAATGTATCAAACCTAATGAGAACATCAAGGCAATCAAGGGTGGTTTGTCAAGAACGGAGGACATAACACAGTTAGCGGAGCTAACTTAATTTCTGGAAATACCACCGCTCTTGAGGAGTGGGGCATGGAGGGGAGGACGTCTGGGGAAGGAATCTCAGTAATACGTTCCAGGGAAAACGTACCTGCTACAAAGTTAGAGATGGGAAAGATCTGTCTCCCCGGTTGTTATTAATAAGCCTCTTGAGAATGTCGTGAGAAAGGGAAATGAGCACCTGAAAGAGAGGGATTACAGCAGAAGCGGCATTCCAGCTTAGCTCTGACTGCCTGTCACAGCACGACATCACTTCATACTCGTGGAATGAAAAACGCAAAAGCAAAAGGGGGAAAAAACCCCCAACAAGTGCTTTTGTTACTAATTCTGGCCTGGGTGTTTGTTGTTTTGTTTTGTTTTGTTTTGTTTTTTTAAATTACTCATGGTTTGGAGTCTAATTCACACTAGGTTGTAATTAGATTTGGACAGTTCATTTCTCTTTTGAAAATCTCAGTCACTACTGTAAAAACGCCAGATCCTCGGTGGTACCCAATCTCCTGCCTGTGCTGTTACCTCGGCTGCTGGGAGCTGCTTCTGGTGGTATTTTGTGGTGTGAAAGTGCACCCAAAGATGTGTAGGTAATGTAATGATACAGCTGGGTTGCGTTGAACCGTGGATGAAGGAGGGATGGGGGTTCCATCTTCCCATGTTTAAATAGTATGTTGCGGTGGGGGGATGATTAAGGGACGTTATTGCTGCTTTTGAAGAACTGTTCTTGAGGCATTCAATCCCAGATGTGAAAAAGGATGGGGTGGAGGTGAATGTAGATATGGAAATGATGGTCCTACAGTTCCCCTTTCCAAGCTCTGAGGTTCAAATATGTGATTTGCTTTAAAGGGGAAAAACTCAGATGAGACTTGTTCTTGGACCAGAGTTTGAGATGGGCTTCGCAAATATCCACAGCTATTTTGACTGTGGGCCTGGATGGGGCACGCTTTGAAAACAGTTTCCTGCAAGAGTGCTTTTGGTGGGTGTATCTTTGATTTTTTTTTTTTTTTTTATCATGACACCCATTATCTGCCAGTTTAGGAAAGAACTGCCCTGTTCAAGGGACTATTCCATGCTTGCTAGTTTATTTGTCAGCCTTTATAGACCTGTATGATACCTATGGAAACTACCCTCATTAATGCCGGAGCCTTAGCACGGCGTCTTGCATCAAAAGAAGCCAACGGGCCAAAAGGCATGTTGTGGAGTCCACCGCATGCAGCAAGGACGAGAAGGACACGGGCGCCATTCCTGCCTCAGTTACCGACTTGCTCCCGAATCTTGGATGCTTTGCGCTATTATTATTTTTCCTTTGCTTATTTGGTCTCTTGTGGACTCTTTGGAGAAGGAGCAGCTGTTTGCTGCAGGATTGCGTGGCGCTTAGCGCTGTTGCTATATGGCAACTTGTAACAATAGCAGGGAGGGTTATTGGACAGTGAGCTTTATATTAACTAATTTGGAGCGGATTATATGGACTAGAACAGTGTAATTGAATGCCGGGCTTATCTTTTCCCCACCGCTTGCAGCATACATTAACTCCGTTTATTTATATTGCCATGCTTTCTCCTTCATGCGACGCAAAGGAGAGTCAGCCTCCTGTTACGGACTCCCCAAAGACTTTTGGGGCTAGGATCTGCTTCTTCGCTAGGTATCAGAAAGCTTCTGTAGTTGTTGCTAGTCTCTGGGAGGAGCTACTTTCCGGAGGTACACGCGGGTCTGCCATCCTAGCCTGCAGAGCAGCATCCCTGCTGCTGCACTGCGCTCCCTGCCCTCCCTGGAGTCATAGCCTGGGGGGAGCTGGACACTCCTTAGCAACCCCCTGCCCTAGTTTAAAGAATAACCACGTCTATAAGGATAAAATATTTTTGGTTTGTCAGGTCACTTCAGAATCAACTATTTCACTGGACCAAATTTAAGGACAAAAGAATATAGGTAAATGGAAGCATGAGCCACAAAAACAACAGCAAAATACGCTTCTAATGCAATTCTTTATACAAATAACTTTTTGGTGGTTTAACTCTGCCAGCTTTTAGTTCTTTGTTGTAGGTTAAAGCCGGCATCTCCCTCTCAGCTTCAGAAAGGCTCGCAGAGAAAGCAGCATCCCCGTTTCTGCCGTTTGGAGCCTGCGTGTCCTTGTCTCTCCCTCTCGCCTTCTGCACTTGGTTCCCTTCTTTTTGCAAATGAGCACTTGGAAGCCGTTCAGCCCGATGGGGGACTACAGCTGTTCTCTCCCTCCTCATCATTCTGGTCATTTGGCTGACATTTCTGCTGCGTACCTCGACTTCCCCCTTCCTGGAGTCAATCTGCTTTTCTTTGCACCCTTTTGAAGGCAGAGCAGTAAGACCTTCTGTATCGATATGAGATTTAAGAAAAAAAAATAACCAGGCATTTTAAGACAGTCATAACTATTTTCTCTTCACTTCAGCTGCTCAAATGAGAAATGGCTTGTGTGGTTTGCCGATGCTCTGCCTCGCTGTAGGGTTATAGGGACTGCTGAAGGTCTCTCTCTCTGCAGCCAGATACTGCCATTATTTCCTTTGTATAACTGCTATTACTTGGCATAAAACTTAGAAGATGACCTGAACCAAAGCCAAAGATCCAATATCCTAGCCTGAGAAAGTCTAGAAAAACTCAGCTCTAAATTTGCTGTGGAAATATTTGATTTGTGATGAATTTCTAGGGGGAAAAAAAAAAAACAAAACCAAAAAACAATTGCTGCCTTGCAGAAACCACAAGAATTTCAGTAGCTTACAAGAGAAGTGTTCTTTTTGATAACTGCCCGAATCCTCCTCATGTCACATAATTTATGTTAATTAAATGCTGATGGAATCTGAAGAAGCATATTGATGGAAGATGTATTTGAGATACTGTTATTAATTCATCATTCAGTAGCTAGTGCGTGAAATAATACATTCCTAGGCTCTGATTTAGGACCTTTCATTTTCAATATTACCAAGATGTCTCTTTCCTACAGAAATAACCCTTTAATCTACCGTTTCAAAAAACAAAACGCAAAAACACAAACAGCAAAAAAACTCACCAAAAAAAACCCTCATTGGAGGCAGTCTGGTTGAGCAGCTCTGGTGTAGTAATTATTTACACACTTTCAGAGCTATAGCACAGACTGATTGCAATTCTCCAGGCAAACGGACAATAAAACATTTATTTAAAAAGAGTTATAACATTGAAGTATGAAGGAGAACTTTTAAACTCAACAGTAGGTGCTTTATTGCACCCCAAGCTTATGTTTCGGCAAGCGTAAGGACACGATAACCTTTATGGAAGCTCAGCAAACCTATATTTTGTACCTAAACTACCTACACTGGTAGCGAGCTGTGGCCAGGACTCAGCATCCTCCATCCAGCCTGGTGTGAGCTGAGCCTGGGCTGCAAACTTGACGGTATGACAAGGTGATGTTAAGATGCTGGTGGTGTCCGCTTGATGCGGACGGCCCAGTACTGTCCCAGCAGGCAGCTGGTGGCCTCAGGGGTCAGGGATGGTCCCTGTTCCTGCTGATCCTCTCCTCCTTCCAAGGTTTCCACTAGCACCCGTACTTGGGGGTTAGGCTTAGCTGACCCTGAGCTGCCACCAGAAGCACGTCAGCAGCTGAAACCATGGAAAAGGGGCAACCCGACGAGCTGTTGGCTCATCATCTCTTCTGCGCAGTGGTGTAATTGTAAGTAGCTAAGGCAGGTGAGCCTGTAGAGCACCTCAGACAGCCCGTCGCTGCTGTGCCTGCTGCCAGTGCAGGTCTCTGACAAAGCAGAGCACAAAAGGAAAGATGGTCTGGATACCCGAGACCCTCAGCTAGAGCTGAAATAGGAAGCAAACTCTATAAAACAACTAGAATGGGATGTTTTGGTGGAAAAAAAAGCTAAGGAAGAGTGGTAATGATCGTCTGATACAAACCTAAAAGTTTGCCTTCAAGTAAAGGAGAGCATTTCTATCGACTTCTGTGTGTTTTGGGCCAGGTTCCAGGTGACTACGGTGCTTGTAATTGGTCCTGGATAGTTGGAAGGAGGGGAAAAAAACCATGGAAGACAGTCTCTCACCATGTTATGATACTCACTGGTGCTGGAGTTGGTTTCACAGGTTATCTGTAAAAGTCCAGCCCAATTTTATAAGCTCATGTGGGGAATCAACTGCGTCCAGAAACTTGACTTCTTCCACCACCCTGAGCTTTAGTGGAAGAAGGGAGGCAGTCGGCTCTCCAAAGGTTACTGTTCTTCACTAAAGATTGGCCCTGTAACCTGCACCCACCTGTTACGCTTAGTGTCACCGAGAGGAAGGACTGACACATGCACCCTGAGATTCCCTCAGCGGAGGCACAGAGGAGATCTAACCCCAAATCCAGGAATGCTGTGACATACAATTCCCACCGGCTCTGTAGCGTCTCTAAAAGAGCCTTGCTGCTTTCATGGGACCACAGAAAACCAGGTACTGATTTGCCTGCAAAGGTTTTTAGGTGTTAAGCCAAGTCTTTCAGCTTTCTCCCCTCTCTAAAAGCGTCGTTGCTTCAGGAGGTGGGGAAGTGTTGCTGTTGACAAGTGTTACGTTAATGCACGAGGACGTTCACGCTTTCCCCATCACTGCATTGAGCCCCGGGGAGGAGTTGAGAAGCGATGGAGAAACCTAATGATGAGCTTCTCTCAGCAATTACAAATGTAATGGGGAATGGAATGAGGGAAGCAATGAAAATTAAGGTGAAACTTCCCGACTGACTGATGCTGAACTAACTGTGGGCGCTGCTGAAGGAAGCTGTCCCATCCTCTACTCTTAGGTGTGCAGGTTTTGCCACTTTCTTCACCTAATACCATCACGTGGGTGGCAAGCTGAGTTGTCCTTAGAGCTATGGGGTTAGTTTTCTGTTGGATCACTGAGCTTAAGTCAGCGGGAGATTTCTGCTCTTGCTTAAGATGAAGTAAAGCCGCAGCATTGCCAAACTGTGCCGTACAATTGAAAGTGTAATGTGATAACTGGTAACGCCATAGGTTGGGTACGTGGGCATACGTGACAACTATGGTCTTTCTCTGCGGTGGGGAAATGCTGGCTTTGCAGTGCTTGTAAGCAACTGGAAGAACTGAATATTAGGTTTTCGCCTCCAGGGACCTTTGTATTGCACCAGCAAGAGAGAAATTAAGATGTGGGAAGAGGTTTCTTTGAGCATCTGCGGGGAAAGGACCGAGGCGTTCCAGATTGCAAACAGCCACTTTCCCCTTCTGCTCCCCGAGTCTAAACAACCCCAGAGTCATTCTGCGTTTTGCTCATAACCATTCAGACCAGTGAATTCTTTTATTTAAATGTAATTCCTGCGGCTTCTCAAATGGTAGCTGGAAATCTTTCCTTGTGATTCCACCAGGTTGATTAGGAAAAGCACTTTTAGCCTGTTGTGCTTTGCTAAGATTGCGTTATTCAAGTTGGCGTGAAAGGGGTTTGAAAACAGCGCGCGTGTGTGTGTATAGAGCAGGGAGAGGAGGCTGCTTACGTGAATTCCCAGTAAAGGCTGTACTTGGGGAAGCCTCTGACAATCCCAAAGATCAAAGGTGTCTGTACGTGTAACCTGCTTCTTGGCTGCTTTCTGCTAATGATGTTTCTGGCTAATCCCAGCTATTAGCAGTCGTAACACACGCACAGGTCTATGTAAGAGGCGCAAAGCTGGAAAGAGCCAGGAATTGCTCTTTGCCCCCCAAACCATTGGGATCTCTGGAGGATTGACTGGAAAAGGCCTTCACAGGAGACATGGCCAGGAGCTACCTGCATCTCATGCTGGTTGCACGCATGGATTCGGGCACCTCTATAGCCTGAAAACTTGTATAACTCCTTAGTTATAAATCTTTAGCGTTAAGATAGTTTCATGACAGTAAGGCCTGTGAATTTTGCTTTCTAGAGCTGGTATTTGCCTTTTGGTTTTGGCTTCTTCCCTTTCCAGGGTTGGGGCATGGTGCAAGATCAGAAGCTGTGGGGTCTGTAGGGCAAAGCACGAGAACTTTTCAGCTTCTGCATCACATTCGCGTCCTCTTTGTTTTTGCATTGCTGCGGTTTTATGTACATCCGCTTGCCTGGGGACTTGTCATCTTATTTGTAATCTATTGTTTTAATTATTTTCTGTGAAGGTGCCCAAAGACCTTGGGGTATTGAGACACAAATACATTATTTATTCATTAATTATTCATTATCGCTAACTACTTGCTACAACACAGTTGTCTGCAGTAATGTGCCTGGGTGAACCCTCTCCCATGGCTAAGAGGGTAGCTGCTTTATTTGCCAACTATTCCTTGGTAAGGGGAAAGATTGCTAAAAGAATTGGGGGGAAAAAAGCTCCATTTGGCCAATAATTCTTTTCCTGATGCGAATCTCTAAGAGTTGACCTAAAAATCATCAGATGGAGCATAGGGTCCCTAATCAACATCCGGGGGTCATAACCTATTGCTGATTTGTCCCAGAATTGCCAGGACAGGGATCTCCCAGGTGGGTAAAAGGGGTCTAATTGCCCTGGTTATCACTGACTCTTCCCACTTATGAAATCTCCTCCTCCTTCCTCTGCAGCTCCACCTAGGTCCGGAACTACTCCAGTTACCTCTGCGATTCGGTGCACTGGGTAGTCGTCTTCCCTGCATTTTGTTTGAAATGCAGAAGTAAACACAGAAATGTTAAAAACAGAAACAACCCTGAGCTGAAATAATTTTTCCCTTCCTGGCTGACTGCCTCGTGCATCGGACTTCAGTCATATTTCAGCTGAGATTGTTGAGGCTGGAGCTACCCCGTGCTAGTCTCAGTGGTGGGTTTCTCAGAATGACGCTTGGTCCCAATCCTTCATGGGCTTTTACTCATGTCTTGTCCCTCTGTGATCTGATTTCCATGATTTCCCTGTGCTGATTGCGACAAAAGAGGGGCCTGCAGTGAACCTCCAGATGCCATCCTGCCTGATTCCCACAGCAGGAGATGCGTCGTCTTGGCCAAAAACGCAGTGACTTCAGCCTGCCTTCCTCCCTGACGCTGCAGTTCATCCCTTGGTACCAGGGAGTATTTGTGTGATTTAAAACTCAGACAGAGGTCTGAGCTCTGGTCCTGGTGGGGGCTGTGGTCCTCTGCCAGCCCCACCACTGCATGTGTGGGTCAAGTGGGGTGACGCTGGTGTCCCTGGTGGAGCCGCTGCTGGAGGACACGCTGCTTTGGAGCTGGTTAAATACAACTCTGATGAGCGACAGCCTGAAACAAGATCCTTTGAAACCTCAGGGAAGTCTTCACAGGCTACAGGAGATCTGTTTTGTTGTTTTGTTCAAAATAACGGCTAAACTTTGTATTTTTAGCTTGAGGGGAAACCTCTTAATTATTTGACTGATTGGTAATGGGTCAGAGAGGTTGAAAGATCTCAGGTGGATTGACGAGACCAGCCTTTTGGGGGATGGGAAGGCAGGCTGGAGGGCTCGGAGGTGGAGGAGAGCTGTGTGTGAGATCTCGTGACAGCTTTTTGTCCTCCCGAAAGAGCGTCCCTTCGGGGACTATTGCAGCAACCTGCGTGTGTGCGGAAACAAAGCTCCCCCACGCAGGAAAAGCAGTGCAGGCTGCCAGGCACCATTGTGACCAGCAGGTCCAGTGAGACTGTCGGGATAATTTTTTAATGTCTTGAGATCATTTCTGGGAGCTCTGAAAACTGAGAGGGAAAACCTCTTTGGCTTCATAGTCTCACCGAAAATCCCCCTGGGACATTGCGGTCACCGTGACTGTCTGCTCGAGAAATTTCCGCATCTGCTTGATTAGTGTGTTGGATTGCTATGGTAATCAAGGACATTAAGTCTTTAGCGATATGAATAGATTTTCTGATGGTCCTGGAGAGGGCAGAGAGGAGGTTTGGGTAAAAAATCCTGGCCCTGGAAGGGTAAATCGAGCACCCAGCATTGCCGTCAGCTCTTTAATGGAAGACAGCTCGATCACTGGCAGGATCAATCCCTATAGATTGAGCCCATGGCTGTTATCAACGTTTCCTATGTCCTTGCAGCTTGTAAATTTAACTCCACCTCTCAATAATTTCCAATGAAAGGCACAGCAGTGCTACAGAGAAAGGAAACAAAGCGCCCCCCTACCACGTTGCTTTTGGAGTACGCCTCTTCTCTGTGTGAAACCCAGCTTCTGCCCGTTGTCTGTGCAGGTTTGGAGCTTGAATTGGCACCTCTCTCGGCTCTCTGCTGCGGTTGAGCGCTGGCACAGCCGGGATGTACCTGTCCCTGCCCCTCCACGGTTACCAAATCCACTTTGTAAACACTTCAAAGAAAATGTTCTTGGGAGAGCGCAGCCCATTAGACACAGTTGTGAGTCTCTCCAGGAGAATTGCATGTATTAAATGGTTAGCATCCTAGGTGTTTTGCAGGGTAATTTTCCCTCTGTTGCTCTCTCCGGTACTCCCAGTGCTCCCACCCTCTTGGAGTTGTGTGAAAGTGGGGCTCGAGTGTTTTCGGTCTGTTATTGATCTACCCGGGGGGGGTGTAGAAAGCAAGGTGGGGAGGTGCTGGAAAAGTGACTATCGGTGCTCTCGCACTTGCAAAACCAGCTTTGGAGCCCCGCTGCTCGGCTCCTCCATTGAGAGAGGACCATGAGACGGGGGCATCAGCGACCACCTCAAAACTGTCGGGGCAGTGGCCGAGCGCTGCTGGACCAGCTGCTGGGAGGAGATGGCCTGGAGCCGGGGTGAGGAGCGACAGAAAAAGCCTGTTTAATGCAAGCACCAAATTTGGCTGTAGGCGCACGGCGGGTATTTTTAGCTTTCACGCTCTGCCCGACACTTAGGTGTTAATTTTATGGCACCCCAATCTGTTTGCCTACAACTGTCTGTCTCGCACAGCCCTGCTGTCCGCTCCGCGTCAAACCCAGGCAGGGAGCCAAGGACTGGAGGCATCGGATATGGCAGCAACAGGAGCATCCTATGCCAAAACCACCTCCTAGGCCTGGATTAATAGAATACAACTCGAACGCTTGCTCAGTTTAACAAAAAAGAAAAAGAAATGTCAACACGTCCTGGCAACCGAAGGCCTTAGTGTGTAATTGTGTAGAGACTAAAACTGTGCAGAAAGTGATACACTCTGAGAGTGTCTCGGCATTTCTGGGAACGAATACACCATACATTATGATCGGACATTATCGTATAAATTATCACCTTCTCTATACCTCCCAACCGTGCTATAATCTTCCGTAGCGCTGCTCCTCACCCTGCGAGAAGCAATGAGGAACCCGGCGCTTCCACGCGGCTTTCCGTACAATAAAAGTGCAACGTTATTGTGACAGCCGTTCTGTCTGGTGTCCGGGCGCCTGGAGCGCATCCAAAGCCGTCTACCCCGCACCTGCGAGACAAGCAGAGCTAATCTGACGCTGCATCTGCCTCTCTGTCCGATGCTCCTCATAAATAAAGAAACAGCTCAGACCGACATCTGTAGGAACTGGATTTTACAAGCCTCGCTGACACATAGATTTCAACCTTTGCTCAAAGGAAAGGGAGAAAAACCCAGAAGCCTGAAAGGATCCTACCTTTGACGCGTGGTTGCCATAGTAAAACCAAACTTCTTCCGTGCAAAGGGTGTGAAAAGGTGAAAGTTTGGACTCAAAGCAAGTAGGTTCATTATAGGGGAAAAAAAAATAATTGAGGGAAGAGCCGCAGGGAAGGAAAACGCTCCTTCAGAAATTTCGTCATGGATCATGTGAGACAAAGGAGCCATTGAAAAAGGCTTTAAGATGTTTCAATTATGTTGCTTTCAACAGGTCTCGCCAAAGTCTAAAACCACAAGCTTTCAGGCATAATGTGATAATGATGGAGACGGGGCTCAGAAACGCAAATGACAGAAAGTGGATGTGATGCAAGGCGTTCGCCTAAGGTTCTGCTTGAGGTTGTTTTGAAAAATCAGCATTTCTCTCCAAATCCTACCTGTCTCAATCTGCCAAGAAGGTATATGCGTGTATATAGGATGTGCTCACCACCAGAAGAAGCAGCAGAAAGCTGAGTCGCTGATGAATAAAGAACTTTGTAGATAGATAACTGCAGGTTTAACGCATAAACAAACCCTCTTTGCCGTAGTGTGTTGCCGCCTGTTGCAATCTTCTAGTGAGTAAAACGATGGTATGGAAAGCTAACAGCTTTTTGCCAGCGGGTTCTCTTCAAATGCATAATTGGTACCAAGTTGTGACACTACGAAAGCTAGCAAAAACATGTAACTGATGAACAGAAAGCAGCATTTGCCAGAGAGAAAGTTTTCTCCCTGGTTCTGTAGAGTTTATGAGGTTAATTTAGCTGACCACGTAGGGTAGATGAGTGCAGCTTCCAGCTCTCCTGCCCTCTAGGTGCCTACAGCTGCTCTCCACATTCCCCTCCTGTCCTCTCCTCATAGCTATTTTGATCCCAGGCATATTTTGCAAGCACCTGAGGAGGTTTGCAAATAGGTATTGCCCTGTCCCCAGCCAGGGCAGGGCTGTTTGTCTTCTCCACTTGACATGGGAGAGCTGGGGTGAAGCTGCAAGGGCACCGCATGGAGAGCTTTGGGGATCCTTCTGTTAGAAAAAGAGAAACGTGGACCCGTCCTCAGGTCTTTTCCCTGGGTGAAGGCAGTTTTTATTCAGTCTTACTGCTTGTCACAATATGCACGCGAAGCCATCCTCCCTTGACCTGTGGCAACCGGTCATGCTGTGGGGATCATGCACCACTCGCGGCGATGACAAGGTCGCTTTATCCAGCGTGGGGCAGATCCTGGGGCTTTTACTCAGATTTCTCTCAGCCACTATTTCAAGCCAAAGATCTCCTTTCAACGAGCCATCTGTAATTATAGCTGAGCCAATGTTTACACCATTCCCCCAGCAACCACCTCATTTCCAGGTCCGTCTCTTGGCTCGAAACCTCATTTTGCCTGGACCAGCCCAGAGGAGGCTGAGGTGAGATGCTGTGATTTGACCCCGCTCCAGCTGAAGTCAGTGCAACTTTTCTCTCTCTCATCCTATTCATTTCATATGGATCAGGGTAGGGTTTTCCAGATGGGGATGATGTTTGCAGTAGTGTTATGGTGTGGTAAATCAACATCAAAGCCCCCTGTGCCTATAGGAAATAAATTTGCCCCAGTGAGCTCAAAAAATAGCTGGGCTACGTTCAAAAAAAGACTCCAAACTGAGAGGTAAAAATAATAAGCAAGAAACTCCGCTCCACAGGTACGCAGGGAGATTCTGATCAAAAGCAACACGCGTTTTAGATTCTAGAATTTGTTTATGAGAGCGGTATCTGGGGGCTTTTAACTGGTACAAATGAAAGGAGCTCGTCTCCCCCCCCCTGCAATTTGTCGATCCCCAGCTTCTCACCTCCTCCTTGCACAAATCAAACCCGGGCTTTTATCTGAGGACATGAAATTCAGTAAAAAATATTTTTATAAAAGCCATCTGATCCCTGAGACAGGGAAGAAAACATCACAGCTGCAGTATTTAATATAATTTAAAAGCTGATTACCCTGCATGTGGAATAAGTACTTTTCATAAGGCTTTCTACTATGTATGGTATGCACCCTAATTCGTATTAACGGCTCCTAAGGAGCCATCATAGTTTATCAAGAAAGTAATATGCATTTTAAAAGCACTCGAATAGAGATTTACATGATAAACCTTAATGACTCCGGAATGCGTTATTAGCTATCGTACACTCCCAGAAGCAGTCACTCACTTCTGGAAAATTAGATAATTCAAGAAGCCCATGAAAAACTTCATCTCGGGATTAAGCTGTTGTTCAGCCCCTCTCTAGGATTTATTTTGTGCATTAAGCGATGTTTTCCACCTCAGCCTTTGAATGGCAAGTGGCTATTTTGCGCGCAGGAACATTACCGTGATCCCTTCTAAAGAAAACAACCTGTTAAGCTTTAAAGCTCATTATTTATCTTATAATGGCCTTATATCTCCGGCAATATTTCCCTGCAATTCTCCTGCCAGCCAGATGCTAAATCAGATATCAGTATAAACCAGTTTCGCGATACCTGTGACATACAGCTGGAAGATAACAACGTCACTGACATGATGTTTTTGGATCATGACAAAAGCCAGCCAGTAAATGGATAGCTTCCGTAAAGCTGATGGAAAAATTAATACTGTGAAGAAGTGGGGCTAGCAACTGCCTTTCCCCCAGCCAGATGAGATCGAAGCAACTGCGAAAATGAAAATTCAATGATTCTTAATTGCGCTGAAGATTAGGACCCCTGTCATAAAAAGGCTCGCACGGAACAAGAAAAAATACATCCTGGGGAATAACTCCAAGTAAAAGGATTAACTGACCTTTCTCTGCCCCGGTACAGATAATTTTACTCTAAATGTACTTCTTAGTGAGACTAGTCGTGTCCTTAAAAATGAGTGATTTACACTTTTTTTTTCTTTCCCCACTGAATTCTGAAGTGACGTTTTCATGCTGTCAGCTCTCCATTTTTTGGCTATTCTGTATTTGCAATTATTCTTACGTGGATGGCCTCGGTGCCAGGGCCTGGCTTTGTGCCGTGGCTGGTGTTGCCAGCTGGTCCGCCTCATGGAGCCGCCTGGCCATGAAAGGCTGCCGGCCCAAAAACAGGAGGCAAGATTTAAAAGATTTACCCTCCCAGACTCATTGCCTCCATCAACACACAGCTGATGTGCCGTCTACAAGATGTTTTGGTGCTTAGACTTGCTTCCCCCGTGGGCTTTTGTTGTGCTTTTACACCTTCTTGGCCACTTTGGAGGAAAGCTCTCTGGAGCACAAGTTTCAAGGGGCTGCAAATATTTGCATATTCCACTGGCATCTAGAGAGAACTAACGAGAGCAGAAGAAGAGGCTTTAAGTGGACAATACTCTTCAGACACTTAGATACCAGAGGGTCTTAGCTGGACAGAACTCGGTAGCTAACAGCTGGCAAGGCAAATTGTTCTGAGAGATTACAAGCCTTTTCTTATCTTGAGTGGCATGATAAATGTCTACCCGCCTTCATGGGGCATGTGCTGCAGAAGATCAGCTGCTCGCTGTGGTCAGGGGAAGGATGTAGTGAGGGAAAATGAATCATAGAATCTTCATGGTTGGAAAGGACCTTTGAGATCATCGAGTCCAACCATACACACACAAAAAAACCCCCCTACAACCTCTGTCACTAGAGCATGCCCTGAAGTGCCAAATCTACACGTTTCTTAAATACCTCTAGGGATGGTGACTCAACCCCCTCCCTGGGCAGGCTGTTCCAGGGCCTGACCACTCTTTCAGGAAAGGAATTCTTCCTAATATCTAATGTAAACCTCCCCTGCCGCAACTTCAGACCATTTCCTCTGGTCCTGTCATTACTCACCTGGGAGAAGAGGCCAACACCCACCTCTCTGCACCCTCCTTTCAGGTAGTTGTAGAGGGCAGTGAGGTGTCCCCTCAGCCTCCTCTTCTCCAAACTAAACATGCCCAGTTCCCTCAGCCTCTCCTCAT
>VWZL01002912.1:0-16384 GCA_013396915.1 Stercorarius parasiticus | reverse complement strand
CAACTCTCTGGGCACGGCCAGATGGAAGGGGAGAAGGATAATTTTACCTAAGCGGTCTCTGTTTACCTGTGCCTCTGCCTGACAGGACAGTGCAGAAAAGTGTGTGCAAAAGTGAATTACAGCTGAGCGGGGCCAAGCAGGAGCTGGCAGAGGACTGGTCCAGCTGTGCTGGAGCGATGACCAGCATTGCGCAGCGGTAGGCATATAGCTTGCGCTACCCCAAAGTCATTATCTGCTGGACGGCAGAGTAATTACTATGGCAAAATCACACAGAGCTGGTTAGCGCAGAAGCGATTAGTGCCGTGCACTGATTGCTCCTCACCTGGGATTGAAGACAAAGCTGGGGTGTGAGCAGTGGCCAGCCCGGCGCGGCAGGGAAAAGCCCAGCCGGCTGCCAGTGGCAGCGGGATTGTCCCGCCCCGATGTAAAAAAGCTAAATGTCCATGAATGCAAGTGCAAAGCTGAAAAGCTGGGCTGCCTTCCTTCAAGCTGCAGCTGCCATTTGGGTAAATGACCCACACGCAGCTTTGTCTGGAGCTCGGGAGTGGACAAGCGGAGGTTTGGGAAGTGCTGCACTCCCGGAGGTCTTTGCAGCCTGGCTGGGAGAAGAGCTGCCCTCCCCTTGGACAGGGTGGCCCTGAAACACCCCTGTCCTGCCTCGGTCCTTGCTTTATAACCCCTTTCATCAGCTCATCAGAAGCAGGCAGGGTCAAAGGCCACTTTTAATTTACATCTAGTCCCTTCGAGGCACATCTCTGATGAGGTACCTAAGAGAAAGCACGGTCATCATCTTGGCCATGCCCTTCCCCTTCCTTGCCCGGCGAGCTCGGTGGTGGCCTGGGCTTGGGATGGAGGAAGCCTTCTCCTAGAGAGACCTTGGGGGGCAGCAGAGACGGCAAAGGATGATCTGGGATATTTGGAGGTAGCTGGAGAGTGGTAGAGACAGGTAGGGGGTGAGCGCAGATGGGGTGGATGACCTGCACCCTGGGGCGTTTTCCCTCGGCACATGGGAGAGGAAGGGGAGGGGAGTCTCCCACTGACCTTTTTCTGTTGAGTAGCCACTCAAAAAAGTGAAAAACAGAGAGTCTGGACTCATCTTCCCCTCCCTTCCCCTGAGTGTCTCACTAATAGCTGCCTGGGATGGATTTCCAGCTGTGTTAATTGCCTCTAATTGGCTGCAGCTTCCTGGCCAGCCTCAGCTCTCCCCAGGAGGTGATGGGGGGAAGAGGGGTGACCCATCTGAGGAGCTGCTCTGCTGTGGCCAGAGACCCCCTGCGTGTGTTTGCCCCCAGTGCTCAGCACTGAAGGCTTTGGGCGTCTCAGTATCTTTGGGTGCTCGAGGAAACAAACAAAAAAATGTTTCAGCTCCCACTAATTTGACAGTAACTTTAGAAATATGCGTATAAAAATAACATTTTTCCGCGTGGGTTTCTCATCACAGATTTCCTTCAGGTGCCTGATTCTGCTGATCTCAACTGGAGCATTATATGAGTTTCTGGGAGCTGTAATGGGAAAATAAACCTTGAAAAGGGCGTTTAAAGAGTTCCTGTAAAGACACAATGAAGTTTTCCTTCCCTCCTACTCCAAAGCTCCGCTTTGCTTTGTGTGCTTGAAAAAAAAAAAAAAAAGCTGGTTAAGAGTTTTAGGTGCGTTTGGTATCTGATTACGCAAAATCTAGGGCTTAGCTGTGACGAGCTGAAAGTAAATCTGGCTTTATTGTTTCTCTTCCTCATTTAAGTGATCACAGAAAGAGCAGCCGTAGCCTTAATGCTCAAACATGCTCCTTCGCGTTTGGTTTTTGCTTGTATTAGCGTAAGTCAGGCTTTGAAATGAATTTTCTGCACATTTGTTTGTATGAAGTTTGGCACAAAGCAAATTTGAAACTTGGCATGGACACGGCGAAGGGGAAACCATTCAGAAACCCGGAGAAACAAGTCTGGCAGCATTTCAGCTTTATTTACCTTCATCTAAAATTTCACCTGCTGAATACTGGGGCTAGTCAAAAATATGCTGTGCTCCTCTCCATTCTCCTCCTTCGTTAACCTGGTAGTACTCATTAACTCACAAGCTTGTGGGTCTCATAGTATCCTCTAACGTCCATCACAAAAACATCGTGCTAATGAAATAGGTAACGAGATGCATCAGTGTGGGAGTGCGATTCCTGAGATGGAGCGGACGTGTCTATGGGTAATGTGAATGCTTTGAGTAATAATATTTAGCGCTAATAGATTAGATTTTGGAAGAGCCGTAAAAATTCATGCTTCAAGGCTTAAAGTTAATCTCTGTCAGGATAAGACCTTCATTGGCATAGATTATCCTGCATTTACCAATTAAGGAATTTCTTGTATCTTCCTTGGAAGACTGTCGCTGGCTGGCTTTGAAGACAGGATCGCGTCTTACTGAGGCCGCAGCTCTCACACCAGGTGCCCTGACTCTGGGGAATACGTCAGAAATGGGCGCGATTCCATGAATGTACGAGTAGGAGACATTAACTGGGGTTTTGCCATTGCGCTGGGATTTCAGAGACTGACTGCTAACTTTATTTTGGGCTTCCTGTGTGTTTTTGGACAACATACATAATTTTTCTGTGCCTTTGCTCATCTCCTTTAAAATAAGAAAACACCATCCCTCTTCCCACACCTTTTCAGTCGAAACACTAACTCTTTACTGAGTCCTTGCTATGGGCTGGTACAGCAAGTACCTGGCACTGTACAATCACGGAACATTGACTGAATTTGAGGATTTTCATTTTTAGGTGCGGTGCTGTTGCCACTCTTGATGATAAGGATGACAGCTGCAGCTTTGCATTTGCTGAAGTTTATTCATTTCAGCATTTGTTTTTTATGTTTCATTTTCTTGCGTTAAAAACTACTTTTCGCGCATAATAGCCTGTTTGTTCGATTTTTTAATTGTGAGGATGGATAGTAAAGACAATCAGGAGTCAGCAGAAGGTGAAGTAATTTGGCAATATCACTAGAATCTCAATGAAGAACTGAGGGTTAATTTATGATAAAATGCTGCTTTTCCAACACATGTTCTGTCCTATTCACGCGATTTAGCAGAAAAGATACCACGGAGCAAGACACATCTGAAATCTCAGGAGCCGGGGAGATGCTGTCAGATATAATTTGTGTTTTTTCATGTCTGGAAATAAAATAAGTTATAGATGAAAATGATGAGTTAGAGAGGAAAAGGAACTCTGTTTGGATAAGCAATGTTTCCCAGCCACGTGCACGTGAAAGCCAGAAATATAAACACGTATAAAATAACACGTAAGAAGGAATGGAAAAAAAAAAATACTATCCTGGGAAATGCGTGCCTGAGAATCTGAAAGGCAGATACCGCTTCAGAGAGGGGAGATTTGTTTCTGCAGTTACTATGAAACCTCCTGAATGAAAACGCCGTTCTTCCGGATTTATGATATTATACAGTGCAATTTAACGGCAGGCAACAAGCCCTTTGAAAGAAGAGCTGACGGTCCGGTTCCCGCGATGCTGTAAACGCAGCCCTCCCGCACCCGGACAAAAAATAGCCAGGGAGAAAGAGCTAGAAAACAGTACGATTTCTCCACCTTTCACTTCCCCAGCCAGACCGCTACAGCCCTGCTTCTCTCCGCCCCAGGATATCAGTTATCGCCCAGCCGGCCTCAGATAGCTGCAAAATAATCACTCGGTCCCCGCGATACGGCAATTCATTTGCAGCAGCTACTGTCCCGATCTTTCATCCCTCCCTGCTGCTCCCACCAAACCGTTTAGAAATACGAATAAGGTCCTCCAGGAAAGCGAAGCAGCCCCAGAGAACCGTGTTTAGTTGCTGGGGTCTGTGCGAAATTCGAGACGCGACGCCGGCGCATTGCTCAGCACGCTGGTGGGCTACGCCCAGTCAACGTGTTTGACTCTGTGGGGTGACCTGCGAGAGGAAAGGTGGCCGGAGGTTTCCATTTTCACGGAGCTGGCGCGGGTTCATTTGCTGCATATCACTATTTCGGTGGAGTGGCCAGTGAGATAATGCCAATGGTATGACAAAAAGGGTCCAGCTAACTGCTGCCCTGCCCCTCTGAGACATTGCAAATACATATGTCGAGGTGCAGAACTCACACAGCAAATATGCACGTGCTTGGGGTTTCATTTCTTCTGTGGAAGGTATAGTCAGAGCTGTCAGACTGCAGTTGGTTTGCAGTCATAGAATTACAGAACGGTTTGGGTTGGAAGGGACCTTAAAGCCCATCCAGTTCCCACCCCCTGCCCTGGGCAGGGACACCTCCCACCAGCCCAGGTTGCTCCAAGCCCCGTCCAACCTGGCCTTGAACCCCTCCAGGGATGGGGCAGCCACAGCTTCTCTGGGCAACCTGGGCCAGGGGCTCACCACCCTCACACCAAACAATTTCTTCACAATATCTCATCTAAATCTCCCCTCTTTCAGTTTAAAACCGTTCCCCCTTGTCCTATCATTACACTCCCTGATCCAGAGTCCCTCCCCATCTTTCCCGTAGGCCCCCTTTAGGGACTGGAAGGGGCTCTAAGGTCTCCCCGGAGCCTTCTCTTCTCCAGGCTGAACCCCCCCAGCTCTCTCAGCCTGTCCTCACAGCAGAGGGGCTCCAGCCCTCCCAGCATCTCCGGGGCCTCCTCTGGCCCCGCTCCAACAGCTCCGTCTCCTTCTGCTCTTGGTGCCCCGGAGCTGGAGGCAGCACTGCAGGGGGGTCTCCCCCGAGCGGAGCAGAGGGGCAGAATTCCCCCCGCCTCGCCCTGCTGCCCACACTGCTGGGGATGCAGCCCAGGATGTGTGCACCACCAGTCCTGCTCAGAGGGGCACAAAACGGAGCGAGAAGTGCCTGGGTGAGGCTGTGGGAGGGCGCTGGCTACAGCAGGGACCGCAGTCCTGCCGAAACCCAGCCTGGGGACGTGGTGTGAGCTCTGCTGAGCTCATTTTCCCAGCAGGTTCCCCTCCATGCAGGACCCTCCTCGGTGCCTCTCCCATGTACCACTCCAAAGCCCACTGGCGCATCCACGGGGTGGGAGAAGTGGGGTGCTGCCTCTCCTCCCACGGCTCGGGCAATCCCCACCGCGCCGTCCAACGCCTTTTCCAAGTGTTGCATTTATGTGCGACGACTAAATGCATTTAATTGATCTTTATGGCTATGTGTTTGTCTTCCACCTGGCGCAACCTGAGGCTTTAATTGGCTGCTGTGTCACACACATCAATAATAAATATGCCAATTAGATAAAATTATGCTTATTAGTTCGGTAACTACTTTGTGTTACGTATCATGCATGAGGGTACACAAACATTGCTGTACGCTAGCTATTTGGTCTCATGAACAAAATACACACGCATTCGGATCTCACGTCGGGGATTTGCTCCTGCTGGAAGCAGCCAACAACGCCAGTGCTTCATCCCAAAAAATAGAGACTTTTGATATTAGGCGCCACTGTCACGAAACAGGTTTATGTGACCATTTGCCACCTTGAAATCCCTTGCCCGCATCCCGCCTGCTTTCTGACCCGTGGGAAAGGCACGATGCCTGCTCCTTGTTCTAGAGGGACAGGCTGAAAACGAGAGCGCGGTGCCCCTGCTCTCAGGGCTCTGTGCCCCAGGGAAGCCTGAAGGCACTCTTGATGCCAAGCTCCTTTGAAAATCTAGCCCTTAATTTTGGCAACCCTTTGAAGAGAAAGTGGTGGTGGTGGTGGTGGCGGCGTTTCCAGCTTTCAGCAGGTCCGGAATTTGTGATGATGTATTTCTGTCTCCCACCAGCCAAAATAAGAGCGCGCAGCCACCTCATAATGAAGAGAAGAAAAGCGGGTGGCTTTGTCATACCTCTGATGAAATACTTGTGTTTGATTTTGTATCAACTTTGAGAAAAGAATCAGGCTGTTTTTTGTCCAGAACAGTTTGTTCATCTTTAGTTGACAAACGGGTCTTTATACTCAGTCTCTGGCTACCATTGGCACCGCGCTCTATACTCCCTTCTGTTGGGTTATCGAACTCCATCATAAAAATAGACAAGGTTTTTTTCCCCTCCTTCACTGAGCGATACTTTTCATCTTCTAATCCCTTTAGGGGAAGGCGATTTGACACTTAATGTAGTTTTCAAGGCAGAATATATTATGAAGGCAAAATTTAGCAATAACATTTATTGTCTGATTGCCCTTATAAACTCCTAACACATCTTGGCACACTTGGCTTTTTTATGTCTCTGACACACACACAGGAGATGAAAGTTATCAGGCCAAAGAACTGCAAAAATCATTACGGATGCTGTCACAGGTGACTATGATATTTATTCATGCACATCTGGGGGACTTCTAAGGCTTATGGTGTGGCTCAATAGAAATTATAGGGTTGGGGTTTTTTTTAATATTAACAGTTGTTAAATGTGTCAACGCTAGTGAAGTCAGAGGAGCTTTACATAGACAAATGTATGAGCAGCATGACAGCTGGTGAAACTCATTGATGAATCCTAGTAAGACTGATTAGAAAGAATCACCCCAGCTTCTCGTGCGTTGGTGGATTTTAAATTAATTATATTTTAACTGCTTGGGAGCCAGACCTGAGAATAAATTGGTGGAGCCCAATGTAAATGGCTGTTCAATAAAGGAGAGAGGAATAGAAAAGTAATCAACATTTTAGCTGTGTACAGAATGAAAAAGAAATCAAACACTGAAAATATTATTACAATTCCATTAACGTAAATCAATTGCATGCTCTATCCTCAGGATCTTTTTTTCATTTCTGGTCATCCTATCTCATAAAGTCTTTAATGGATATAAAAAGAGTGCAGAGATTGACAGTGAAAATGATTAGAGACGTGTAGAGATTTTTCTAAGAGGGGAGGCAATGAACAGGGACCGCTTAGGAAAAAAGCTTTGGCTCCTATAAGACACTTGGGCACCTCAGCAGGACCAAGGCAGGTGGAAAACATAGTCCCTTGGCCACCTCACTTGCCTCCCCCCTAGCCCTCGGGGTCATAGAATCATAGAATCTTCATGGTTGGAAGGGACCTTTGAGATCATCGAGTCCAACCAGACACACACAAAAAAACCCCTACAACCTCTGTCACTAGAGCATGCCCTGAAGTGCCAAATCTACACGTTTCTTAAATACCTCTAGGGATGGTGACTCAACCACCTCCCTGGGCAGGCTGTTCCAGTGCCTGACCACTCTTTCAGGAAAGGAATTCTTCCTAATATCTAATCTAAACCGCCCCTGCCGCAACTTCAGACCATTTCCTCTGGTCCTGTCATTATTCACCTGGGAGAAGAGGCCAACACCCACCTCTCTGCACCCTCCTGTCAGGTAGTTGTAGAGGGCAGTGAGGTCTCCCCTCAGCCTCCTCTTCTCCAAACTAAACATGCCCAGTTCCCTCAGCCTCTCCTCATATGGCTTGGTCCCTAAGCTCTGTGGTGGGTTTTACCCACCTGTGTGGTGGGTTTTAATTCGAGGCCCCAGAGGCTCCTGCTGTGCATCGTGAGAGCTTTTGCTCCTGCTGTGGGTCATGGAAAGTCCCCGTGGCACCGAGGGTCATGGCAAGCTGGAACAGCTCATGCCAACTTATGGGACAGGCATGTCCCACTGAGCCCAGCCAGGGCTCTGCCCGAGTCCTGTGGTTATAGAAATAGTTGAAACGGCCCAAAACACTATTTGAAAAGAGCCAGTTCTCTGAAAGACCAATCAAAGGTCTCGTCTTCAAGAGCTGGCTCTGTCACATGTTCTTTGGTGGAGGTGGGATTTTAAGCCTTTCTCATCCGCGCCTTGCCCGGGTCCCTTGGTCTGGGCAGCATCCCGCGCAGCACCGCTGACTCTGAGGATTGTAACTCCCTGTCCCCTCCAGAGCCGATTGCTAAAATGAAGCTGTTGGGAGTTCTTTATCATGCTAAAATATTTGCCACCAGATACGCACCAATTGCTTAATAGGATTTAAAAAAAAAAAAAGCCTAGACATTTCTGTAGGTAAAGGGAGCATGTATCAGTTTTATTGAGCACGCTAAAGGATAGCTTTTTAAAGGGTCTGTTATCTCATGTTTTAAGGTGTAAGTCAAATGTGCAGCTGTGGCAGGTTCAGGCAATGGTTCCCTTCTTGGCAGATTCGCTGTGGTTTTGTGCCGTCCCTGGGAGGACACGCGTGGGGTGGTGGGATCCCCAGACACGATGTAACGTGGAGATCCCAGGGTCAGACTTCTCGAGGCGTTTCAGCAACGGGGAAGGAGACCCGTCTTCCCTGTCCTCGTGTTCGGGGGGGGCTCAGCCCCCTGCTCACCCAGGCGTTCCTGACACCTCATCCTTCTACCTTTCTCCTTGGCAAATGGAAGAGAGAAAAGAAACAGCATTTCTGAGATGTAACTAAAGCTCAACGAAGGGGTCTTGGAGTTGTAAGGGAACTCATGCACTTATGCTTAAATCATTTTGGTGGTTGATTTAGAGCCAAATTACTGGCCTTACTGAGGCAATTAGCCTGATTATTGCCGGAGGGATATGCAGACAATTAAGGTGAGCAGTGTTTGTTCTTTCTTCTAGAAACCAGTTGCCTGTGCAGAAGTAGTTGACCCAGTGTAGTGGTGCTGAGGCAGTGTGGTGCTGGGCACTGAGAGGAACCTTCAAACCCAGGCAAAAACCTGGTGTCTATCAACGAAGAGGGATGGACAGATGGACCATCAGCCTCACGCTGCTCTGGGCCGAAAGCTAAAGCCTGACCGTGAGAGATGTGTCCTCCCGGGTTTGCTCTGTGGGACTGCAACTGCTGTTGCTTCCCCAGCTTCTCCAATGGAGGGAACCGGCTAACTAGATCTACAATTGCCATTTATCAAAAAGAGCTTCCGAAGTCTTCCAGTGATAATTTTTCTCTCTCTCCCTGCTATGTCTAAGGCACCTATCAATGTGGTACATAAGTACCATCTGGATCTCTGGCTGGTGACCAGCAGGCTGTGATATGCGAGGCTTTTTAAACAGAGACAAGAGAATGGAGAGTAGAAAGAGCAGACAAAGAGTTACACAAACAGCATGTTTTAACGGAGGCTGAAGAGGGTGTAAGCGATCTTAGAAACACAGAGGGCTGGAGAAATCCCTTTGTCCAAGATTTCTTGCTCAAAGAAGAGGTGGAGTATGTGAAATCTTCTAGGGACCTCTCTAGCTATATTTAAGTTGCCTGGGAAGCATGTTGGCAGACGAGATGGACACTCACCATGGAGCAGGAACATCTCTGCGGAGGAAACTTCTTCCTGCTCTGCCAGGAGAACCCCTGCACCTTGCGCTGGATGCCAGCACTTAGGTACATTCACGGCACAGATGTGCTTGCGTTTTATTAAGGAAGGGCACAGCTTTGAGATCAAGAGTCCTGACTTCCTTCTCCCTCACCCTGGATTCAAGGAAATTTAGAGTTTTTATTTGGTTCATAAGAAATCAAAGAAACTAACAAATGGGAATTTGCCTTTTTGATCAATATTAAGAGCCTATCAATAGTCCAAGGTTTTAGGGTGAACACACTTAGGTCTTCTTGCTGATGATAAATTCACTCGCATCAATAGAGTTTACTGTTTGTGTTGGTTTTCTTCCCCGCGTGGGTGCCTGTGTGTGCAGAAAATAATGTCTCGCTCTGGCAGAATATCATTGCTAAGAAAACTTCTGCTGTCAATTACTGGGAATTTTCCCTCAAGTCTTTTGATTCTGGAGCTGAGTTAGAGCCTCTGGTGTCACGACAGAATTCTGCAAGTTCTGTGATGGCTTTTGACAGCCCAGGTCCCAGCAGAGAAAGACTCCTCGCTTGAAATCAGTCACCTTCTTCATCACATAGGAAAAAAGAAGAAAGAAACCCGCCTGGAAACCCAAACCTGGTTTAAAAGGGGATCCTCTCCGACTGAGCCGAGTTAGTGCAGAGATCTCTACATGACCAGCATATTCCTGTAGGGACCCATCTAAAGGCGGGCGCACCTACCAAAGACATCCTGTTCACGCCTAACGCACCACATAAATTGTTTTAAAATGCAGAGTTATTTTGTGAGTTCTTAGTGAACAAGTGCATCCGCATATGCATCTCTGAAGAGATTTTTTTTAATTAATTGCTTTCAGTCATTTTCTTTTTTGTAAAATTAGAACAATGATGGAATAGACTGGCTGTGGAGTTTGTCCGAGGAATGATTATACTAATCCACTTGAAATACGACTAAAACAGAAAGCAAGAAGAGATAAAAGCCATTTTTTTTTTTTAAAGCTTGTTTACCTGTGACAAAATCCTTCCAAATCAGCTGCACACAAATTGCTGGGTGGCCTTAATTAAATTCTACCAAAAAAGATTTTGCGGTGGACTTCTTGGGATATTTCGCAACCAGACAGTGTGCCCTGGGATGCTTTTTTGCAAGATGGGGGAATACGCATTTCGTGTGATTAATAACTAGGGGAGCAGCAGAGCTTGCAAAGAGCAGAGCGGCAGCAAGATCAACGTGTTATATGGAGGCAAAGGAAGAGGGGGAATTTGTCAGCAGTTTATGCGGTACCCTGATACATCATTAGCATGGGTTTTCAAAAGTCAGGGGACTTTTCATTTGCAGATCCTCCAGTTAATAAAATGCTGTGGTTACAAATGAACTTCCTTTGTTCCCTGCTTGGATTGTTGCTCCCTGCGCCTTGAAGTGCACACGCTTTGTTGAAGGAATTGAAAGACGTCCTAGTTGCATTGATGTTTGCCGCTCAGGCTTGCTTTCTGAAACTCTTATTTCCTGGATCAGTAAACTTTGCCAAATCACAGCGGTCCTCCTTACACCTGCTCTGCAAGGACTGGTTTTTCGCAGCTGATTCAATTCTTGCCCTATCAGCACATCAGCAGCTCTGGAATTCAACATATAAGCTTAAAAATGGCTTATCAATAGAGAGATGGGCCCTGAGGATCGAAGACCACTGAGGGAATACGAGCTGTTGTCCTTTTTTGCCTTTCTGCTCTTTTACGACACTTGGCCTCTGCAACGTGTTGCTGTGGCCAAGATGGGGTTATCTGCAGCCTGTTTCTGCAGCAGTCTCACCGGGTCATTAGGACAGAGGAATTTAGGGGTGTTTAGCTAGAAAACGTGCCGTGCCAGGACTGTGATTGTTCCTCTCTCCTGGCTATGTTCTTCTCCTTGCTTTTCTTGCACCAGCTCTGGTGCTTGTTGGTTCCCAGGTGGGCTCCCTCCGCCAGCTGGGAGGTTTTGAGAGGTTCCTGAAGGTTTTGAGAGCTGAACTGGCTCCCGAGAGGGCCAGGGCAGGTGCAGGAGGGGGTGGTTGGGTGGGGAAGGCAACGGGAGAACAAGGGGTGACACCAACCCTGGGACATCCCGTCTGCTGGGTCCCTTGGACTGTCCCCCCCCAAAACAGATGCTCCTGACTGAGGTCGGAGAGTTGGTTTGTTTGGCAGTAGCACTGAGGAGCACACCCAAGCCTGAGGATGGAGAGGCACACTAGTCTCCAGAAGGATTTTACATTCCTTTGTTTCCTCTGACTTTGATTTAACCACGGTCCATGATGCTTTAAGTACCAGCTATTAATTAGAAGTGGTAGGGAGCGTGTCCCAAAGGGACCATACTCCTGGTCCTCTCAGCATTCCTAGTTTGACTTATCTCAAGTTACTGCCCTGAAACATTATTTATTCACTCAGGAGCCTGACGTTTATAAGGCCTATCTAAATTTGCAAATAACTAATGGTTGTCAGTAAGGAGTACCACTCTGCTGAGGTGGAAAATAGCTTGCCCGCGAGTAAAATACAGCCAAGTATATGGAATGTTTTCTGCAACATTTCTTTAAGGCAGGCAGTGTTATCTTGTCCCTTCTTTGGTACCGCACCTCAGCGGGTACGCAAGGACAGTGCCGTCCGGAGGGCTCCTGCCGGGATGGCGACCTTGGACAGATGAACCACTTTGGGCTTAATCAGAAACTTCAGTCCCACTCTGATCTCTGATCCACTGAAAGAGAAGTGGGGAAATGGGACAAATGCTCTTTTGTCTCCTCTGGTCTTCAAAACCCTTCTGGTGGTGGTTGATTTAGGACAATGCAGTGGCACGCAGAGCAGGAGGAACACTGAAGTCAGACAAAATTGTTGGGTACCTGGGGACGGCTGGGGTACAGCTCCTGGCTGCTTATGCCCATCACGTCCGCAGTCTGGGGATCTAGCTATAACCGCCTTTCAGTGTTTTGGAGACACTTAACGTCTACAGCTAGTCTGATATTTTTCTCCTTTCCCCTGAAGGACACCTTCCCCATTGCTTGTGGATCTACCAGTTCCCCGTGATGGGGAGCTGTGGTGCAGATCAGCGCCAAGGGTTCAGCAGGCAAGACAGGCTGGTGCAGGCTTTGATGAGGTTTTGTCCAGTTATGTGATGCAAAGGGTTACCTAAAGAGCTTGTGCATTTACTCTGGAGTAGTTTTGGAAGACTGTCGAGGACGTCAGAGCCACCAGGTCACTCCTCCTGTGGAGTTACAGGAGTAGACGATAAATAAACAGTGGAGCCGCCTAGGTGCACTAGCGACCGTGTCGCTGCCTCCAACCTGTTAAGGACCTTAGAAGAAGATGCTTCAGGTCCAAGATGTTGCTGTGTGTCCCTGCAGGGCTCATCAGTGGGTGCTCTCTGCTCTCAACCAAGCGTCAGAGGCACCGAAGCACGGTCAGGGGCAACCAGCAATGTGGGGAGAGAGGGCTGGGATTTGACTTTTTCTGTGTTTTCCCTTTAAAATGAACTACTTCTTTATAACTGGTCCATACAAAATTATCCCACTTGGCACAAGCAGAGGTGGGGGCTAATTATGGGCAATAGGACAGCTTTATATCAAGCAAGAAAAAGTATTTGAAGACCTAATGGGAGTTTTAGTGGTATGCAGGGGGAGTTTCAAGGTGGAATTTCATTCCAGACTATATCGAGTCAATTTTTGTCCTAGCAAAGACCCTCTGTGTTTGCTTTGATTTTAGTTCCTCTCATTCTTCTCATTCTCTTTCTCTCCCCAGGCGATATTAACCTGGGGTTACAGGTGCCCTGACAGAATATGAGCGCGCGTGTATTGCCCACAGCGACTCTCACCGTGTGGCTCGATTGTGCGCGCAATTGAGGCACGTTTCTCCTTTTAGAATAAATAAGGATATCGAGGATCATGGGACTTAAAAATGACTGAAAAGGTAAAAAAGGCCATCTAATGGGGGCATAACACCGCTGGTTGGCTGTCTGCAGCCACAGCAGCCCTGTTGATTCAGCACACACCTGACTTATTCTACAGAAAGTGGGAAGTAGCTGGACAATACAGCTCACTCGGTAGGAGACCTGAGGTTTCCTCCTATTTGACATAAATAAGTACAGTGCCAAAATAATTCAAAAGGCAAATACATTCCTGCTTTATAACCTTTTCCTCCTCATTTGTTTCTGAGTCAAAAGAGCTTGGTGTTTTGACAGCTGATTTTACTTTTTGTCTCTGAGATAAAACACTTGACAGAAATTCTTCACCCAAGTGATTTTCGCTGCTTTTAAACCACGCACCAGATGTTAGTCAGCTAGTTTTCGTCTCGTCTGTTATTTTCACCACACTTCCATAGCTCCGTGGCGTGTCATCAGACCCCTGCATGACAAAAGCTAAACCACGTCACCCCTTGCTTGCCTGGTCCTGCGGCGAGACCCACGTGGCACCCGCACGGGGAAGGATCAGGGGGCAACGGCTCCAGGGCTTGCCTTGGGGCTGGGTCCGGTAAGACCATAAACCTTGAGGTTAGCGACCCAGACTCACCAGGTTCATTGTTAAAACTGGACTTGTGAATTTATGTGTTCGCGCTGTGTGAATCCCTGTCTCCTAATGTACACGGTGTGGGGGGCTGATCCCCCCTCTGCCAGTGGTCACCCTTATTTTAACCTTCTTTCCATGTTTTCTGGCCTGCGCTGCCTGCATCGGCGCTGACGTTCGCCTCCCTGTTGGCTCTCTCCACGCCCTGCAATGTGCAAGACAGGCGCAACAGGAGAGGCTGCCACGTGGAAAATTTAGAAATTTCCACGTTGGTCTTTTTTTTTTTTTTCCTTCCTTTTATTTTGGCTGCACAAACAGCTTCCACCGGCATTGTGGACTTACACGGGAGAGTTAGGGAGAACGTGGGGACGTGGCAAACACCGTGAGAGAAGGGCCCATGCGGCGCGCCATGGATGATGCTGACTATTCGTTTTAACCGAGCTGCAAGAATTCAAACACTTTTCATGAATATTCATATGGAACTGAAAGCTGTTTAACCCGGCTCTTACATCTGCCTGGTGGGAGCACTTCAGTGCTTATGCGTTGCTCGTATGACTACTTGCAAGACGTGAATTTTAAACCTGACTGCTCAGATAGCGATGGAAATCCGATATGAAACAGTATACTTGGTTGTGAAATTTGCAATGCACTTTCCGCGCGTTGGCTATACAAATCATCTCATGCAGGAGCACCACACGACTGAACCAGGCAACACAGGACGAATTTGCAAACGTTTGCCATTCCCAAAAGATCTGTAAGCCGAGAGTTATGCACTGAAGAAGTTCCCAAATAATATCAGATAAATTAGAAAATTGCACGAGCTCCGTAGACAAGTCATAAGCAAGAAGGGCGAGTGAGAGTCATGGCAAAAAGTACTCACTGGGCTTCTGAAGAAAACGTTATCTGCTGTGCATTGATGGAGCAAAGGGAATGCTGAGAGATTTGGAGTCACTTCCGACAAAGCTCGCAGACGATGGCTGTTTGCTGCTGGCAGAAGTTTTTGTAAGTGGCAAATCTGTCTGGAATAGTTTTGAAAGCAGATTTGGTTTTGGAGCCGGGGTTTTGCACTATGTCCGGTTTTACAGTTGAAACATAGAACCTGCTCCTGCAACAACATTTCGCTTCGCATTTTGCCCTGTCTGGAGCTCTTCGTTCAGCCGCGTTCCCTGAGCACCGCCGTCGGCATTCCCATCGCACCATTTGCAAGGCAGGGCAGAGGCTGGGGGACTTGCCCAAGTCCCCAAGAATCCAGTGGCTGGACGCGGGTCGAACGCGCTCTCCCACCTCCGTGTGGTCTTTCCCCTTCGGCCCCTTCCCTCAAAAAGGCACCGAAGTAAAACAAAGTAAAATCGTCTCAGCCTCCGGACAAAAGCGAGATGGAGAAGAAAAAATAGGTACTCGATTTCCACGTGCATCGCTCATTTCTGACACAGATTTAAGATCTCTGCATAATATCTCCTTGATCCATGCTGCAAACCGCCAGCAACTATTTCTTTGGAAGGAAGTTTTCGCCGTTATTGTTATATACAAAGTAGTGCATATGACACAGATTGAAACGATTTTTCCCCCCAGCTTGCAATGCAAAGTAATAGTCTTGACTGCAAAGTTATTGCTTGGATCAAATGCAGAATATTTATGTTATGTTTCTTAAAAGGAATGCTTCCCATTCCTGATCCAGTAGTGCTTCTCTTTGGCACCGTTTGCGTTTACTTTGACTGAATGTATTTAGCACTTTTGTTGTTAAATTGTCATCAGTGTTTTGTTATTGAATGAATTGTATCATGACCTATTTAGAATGTAGTATAATACACTGACATCTCCTTAAAGGGAACATTAGCCAGAATGAGCAAATTCAAATTACTCGGTGAGTCCCTGCTATGTACGGGAATTGGTTTTGTTTCTAATGAAGATATAATGAAAACAATCAGTCTAACAGAATTCTCTAAGTTGTGAGCTTTTGACAACAGTATTGTAAAGTATGCTTAATGACACCTACATTAAAGTACATTTAAAATGGCACCATAACCTTAATTTTAAAATTTAGCACAGCAAGGGATACCGTCCCTCTTACTGCAAGATATGACTCTCAGCCCCTTTAAGTGCATTTTTAATAGCTCCTGTGAGAAGCATTTCCGCAAGCAGAACATTTTATTGTTACTAAATACCACTCGCTCCGAAGTCTCTCTGTTGTTTGGAAATGAAACTTTAATGCACAAAGTCGAAACAATTCATCACCGCGGGGAACGTGACGCTCGGGTCGCGCGCGCCCAACGAGAAGGATTCTGCCTGTGCACGGACATGGCATTTTCATTCCTTAAGTTCCCGCTGATTATCTGGGCGTGAGGGTCGCATGCAATGACAGAAACGCAAACTTGGAGCCCAGCAGCCACCGGGACCCCGCGCAGACCCCGCTGCCCTGCTTCGCCATGCAGCCCCCGCGCTTTGATGTCTGGACATTTTCTCGTTGATTAATGTTAAACAGGCACGTCATAAAAAAGTACAGGAGCCTTCTAACTTTGCATATCGCCTCCTGGACTTCTGCCTGGGGAGAAAGCAGCTTTTTCAAGGGGAAGCTTTCCCTTTATACCACTGAGTGTTCGTTCCCCCTCAGCCCTCGCTCCCAGCCCTTCCAGCATCCCACTAAACGCCGTTTACATCCTTCCCC
>VWZL01002909.1:243250-302842 GCA_013396915.1 Stercorarius parasiticus | reverse complement strand
ACAGAAAGGGAAAAAATGTAAAAGAAAAAAAAAAAAAAAAAAAAGTCACAGCCAGAAATTTTTATTAGAAGAAAACAATGGTTTAGTCAAGTAACCCAAGGGCTTATTGTTATTTTCACTAAGTAGTTGCTGCTTGCTCAACCCCCTCCCCCAGAGAGAATCAGAAGAGCAAAAGTGAGAAAAACTTGTGGGTTGAGATAAAGACAGTTTCATAAATGAAGGGGAAAAAAAAAAAAAAGAAAGGGGTGGGGGGTGCGGGGAAGATGATGCAAAGGCAAGCACTCACTACCTCCCACCAGCAAATTGATGCCCAGCAAGTCTCTGAGCAAAGGCTACTTTGGAAAAGACTACCCCACTGTTACTGCTGAACGTGAAGTTAGATGGTACGGAATATGGCAGGGGGGTTGGAACTAGATGGTCTTTAAGGTCCCTTCCAACCCGAACCATTTATGATTCTATAATATCACTCTGGCCATTTCGGGTCAGCTATTCTGGCTGTGTCCCCTGCCAGACTCCTGCCTGTCCCTAGTCTCCTCGATTTGGGGCTATAGTGAGAAACAGAGATGGCCTTGAAGCTGTGTGAGCACTGTTCACTCTGGCTGAAAACAGGACTACAGAAATGAAAACTAAACCCAGGGAAGTTGTATCTTAAAACACACTCCTTGTGAATCAAAAATAAGGGAGAGTGATTTAACATGAATGCTTATCTTTTGCATTTAATAAAGTTAGTGAAGTTGAATAACTTACTCATGTTTCTATCTTAGGTGCCAATAAAAGTGAAGTCAGGTTTCAATATTTTTTGCTGATATACTTCTACTTGCCTTGTTTCTCAGCTGCACACCTCATTGAGCTTTTAAAATTAAATACTTTCTGTAAAATTAAAAATTCAGCTTTGTGCTTTTTTCTAGAATAGTAAAATCACTATTGTAGCACAAAATTCTCATGTGATCGTGGCTGAAATTAGACCAATGGTGCTCTCAGAGTGTTTTTCAAATTCTGTCTATAATTGCTTTAAGTTCTCATCTCCTACAGGTACTTTGCATTCCTCGCTATCTCATGACATTTAGAGGAAAGTGCAATTGCTAAAATCAACCCATTGAGAGACTGCAGTGAGTTAAAGCAAATCGGAGTCTCCAGGGGCTTGGGCATTAAGGTGAGTCAATGTAACTTACTACTTTTTAGAAAATAGTTTTCCTTGTATGAGCAATTTCCTACAGTGAAAAGACAGAAAAAAATGGCAGCTCTGAGCAATTTAGGAATTAGGATTTCAGGAGAAGTTAGAGGAAATGCCTTATTATCACTTAACTAAAGCTGTATTAGAACACGTGTGAATGAAAGGATCAAGTTAAGGTTGCCCAGGAAAGCTTAATTCTAATATTTCTTGCAATATGAGTGCTTGCTTTTGTAGCTTCAGTGTTCTTTCAGAATTGTTTTTCTTCTCAGTAGTAAAAACTGCACTGTTGTTAATATTAACATAGCCCCTAAAGTTACACAGCTATGTTTGGGCTTCTGGCAACAAAGCAGGTTCTGCTAAATAATAGATTGTTAACAATAAGATGCTGGGATAATTTGCTCACAGAGGAAGGAAATGTCAAATAGCAATATGTTTGTATATAATTATGTTACTGTCTTTCAGAACATCCTTATGCGTGCAGTGTTAGGCAGAGTTAATCAAATAAATCTGCGTATCTAATTCCCTCTGTACTTCAAGGTCCGCTTTAGTGTTAGCTCTAGAGGCAAGAGGACAGGAGAACAGAGGTCACAATGTGCCTTTGCCTATCTGCATACACAGCACTATCAGCAGGTACTTTGGTGAGCAGTTAGATCAGCATTATTCTTGACAGTGAAACTTCCTTGCAAGCAGTTGGCTGGTGAAAAGGAGACTAGGCTTAGAGCCAAATGAAAAAAAAAAAGAATCAAAACCAAAAATCACGTGCCTTTGTTCTTCAGCACATGATACTTGTGAATTTACAGGTGGTAGAAAGGCTTAACGACTAACTTTAATTCTTTCTGGTCTGGCTGTATGGTTCTCAAACATCAATAACCAGCACATTTTGTTTGTTTTTAATAAGCAAGTCATCACTGAACTTTTAAGCTCCTGTCAACCACAGGATGCCATAACCAAAAGTCAGAGAAGGGCCCATTCCAAGACTGGGTGGCTGCTGGTGCCAGCCCATTGCCAGTCCTGGCAAGGAGCGCTGCAGTCCCCCTTTCCCCTTCCCCTTTTCTTCCCCTTCCTCTTCCCCTTCCCCTTTCCTCTGTGAAGCTGGTTTGCAGCTCTGCCCACCCAGGACCCCTCTCTCTGGACTCCAGTGCTCTCTGCTGTCAGCAGCCAGCTAGCAGAGCTGGGTTCAAGTAAAGGGCAGAGATGTTCTGTTTGGGCACTTTTTGATAAAGATAGGCTCAAAGCCCCGGATTTGAGCACCCCAGATGATTTCAACTCTTTAATAATGTGAAAAAAAACCCTAGAGCTGAGCAAAAATACAATTCTAAATGTACCCGCAGTCGTGTTTAAATGGGGACAGATGTTCTCTTCTCCCACACAGTCCCTTTCCTGGAGATAAGATTCTAACCCAGACAATGGCTTTACTCCCTAATTGTAACTTTAGTCTTTGTCTTTTGCTCTGTGCTACTTGCATGTATTGATAAACGCTTTTTTTTCCCCTCAGTGTATCAAACCGACTTGATAGACAATGATGTGATAAGAGGCTATCTATAGTCCTTTGATTCACAACAGGAATAGCGGAAAGCGTATGGGAGTCAAGTAGCCAGAGCACACCAATTATTCCAGGTCAGAAGATCCTCAGGCTAAAAATCTGCCAGCACAGAGCTCCTATCACCAAGGCAAGCTGGTTGTCTTGCAATTAGGCTGCATCTGTCCACTTGCAGCTGGAGAACTTTTGGTGCTTTACAGGTGTGATTAAGAATAAGCTGTCAATTTATTTGGTTGCCCCTTACGGCTACAGTTTCATGTGCCTTTTTTTCTAGTGGTAAAACTGCCTGATGAGACCCTGGATGCTCAGCTCTCATTTCTGCCTTCGCACTCCAGTTATGCTGAGACAGTTTCCTGGATTGCGCTGTAAGTCACATTTCTGAAATGACCTAGAATGGAAAAGGAGATCAATTTCTTTGGAAAAATCACTTAATCACAGATCATTTCAGGGACAGACGGGGTTTACTGCATGGCCCTACAGAGAGTGCCCAACTGTTATGGTTTGAGAAAACCCATAAAAATTTATTGTTGTTTAGACAATTATTCTATCACTCGATGACCCCTCCCCACCCGGAAAGGGAAATCGAGGAAAGCAAGGAAACATGAGGGTTGAAATATAAATAGATTTAACAGAATAAGACTAAATAATTAATAATACTAAAGAACCAGTATTAATCCCGATACTAATATAAGATGTACAAGAATCATACTCTGCCAATTCTATCAGTAGGAAGCTGTGTACTCCCAGCAGTGGACAGCAATGGTCAGACACTGAGAGCGGAACGGCTTTGGCAGGAAGGGGTCCAGCACAGGGGCAAGGAGTTCCCTGGACCACCGCTGTCAAGGGAGAGAGAGACTACACAGCAAACTTTCTAATTTATATCAAATATAACATTCATGGTATGAAATAATCTTGTTGGCCAGCTTGGGTCAAATGCTCAGGCCTCGCTCCTCCTCATCCCTGCACCTGGCAAGGCTCGAAAACACCAAGACCTTGAATCCCACATAGCCTAGCTGGCTATAAAGTAAATATTTTCCCAAATTCAGAAACTAGAGTCTTCCAAAATTAGAAGAGAAATTAGTCCTGTGTTGCTCAACCCAGGACACCAACTCAGCAGGGCTGTGACATGGATGTAGCATGAAAAATGGGAAGCCACAAAAGGACATCCTCGGCGGCCAAGAAGAGGTAGGGCTGGACAATTACCTCTTCTGGTTCTCCATCATGTGTTCTATGGCCCTGTTCCTGAATAGCCTATGCGATCACAGCGTTTATAAGCATGGGGGAGGTGGGGGGGTGGTTATATATGTGCATGTCAGTAAATCAGAGTACTGACCCCCCCAAAATTAGATAGTAAGAGGCATTTTAGGTCCAAAGATAAACCTGCAACCCTTGTTGTAGTCAAACAGGGAGTACTAGATGTGTACCCGTCTTATCCAAAGGCTGCCTATGGTAGTTCAGGTCACCCCAAGTGAGGCTTCTCTAGGTTTTCTGTAAAACCTACAGCTGAAGTAACTAAAAACCATCGTTTTATTTCTCGGTGACAGGCACGACCGCACTCTTTACCCCCCGCCTCCGTCAAGCCGGTGCTCCTGCGAGGGGCCGGCGCTCTGCTTCCCATCCCACCCCCACGGCCACGACAGGGGACAGCACAGGGTCACAGCCCCGCTTCCTGGGGGGTTAAAGCCACCCTGATTCGGGCCCTCCTTGCCCGTACCGGCGGCGGGAGGGCGAGAACCCCCCATTTCTCCCCTTCTTCTCTCTCCACCGGCGGCGTCGGGCCGGCGGCAGCGGGGCGGGGGGGCGGCGGTGCGTGGCAGGGCTGCTGCTGCCCCCTGGTGGCCGCGGCGCGGCACAGCCCCCCGACCTTATTTTGGGGGAAAAAGGGAAAAGCGTACAGTGTGGTGTAAGAAGAGGCGTCCGTGTGTGGCAGTGACCGCGGTGAGGAGGGCTCGGCTCTGCGGCAGGGAGGGATCGTGGCCACGGCGGCACAGAGAGGGGGCCTCCTCATCGCTCGCCCGCCCTGGGGGTGACGGAAGCCAGAAGCCGTCAGCAGCAGCATCCAGCAGCAGGAGAGGAATAAGGGTTTATGAGCCAAACCCAGGAATGCTCGGGGTGTTGGGAGTCACCACTAGTAGCTGTTACGGTTTGGAGAACCCACAGATATTCAGCCAATTCTCAGTAGGAAGCTGGGCACTCCCGGCAGCGGACAGCAAATAAATGCTGGACGCTGTGAGCGCCACAGTTTTGGGAGGAAGGGAAGGGCTTGGGGGTCTGGCAATGGGGCAAGAGGTTCTCTGGACCACTGCCATGAAGGGAGAGAGCAAGCTATGCGGCAAACTTTCTAATTTATATCGAATGTGACGTTCATGGTATGAAACAATCCTGTTGGCCAGTTTGGGTCAAATGCCCAAGTCTCGCTTCTCCTCATCCCCGCACCTGGTAAGCTCAAAAACACTGAGACCTTGAAACCAGCATACCATAGCTGGCTATGAAGTAAATATTTTCGCAAATTCACACACTAGAGTCTTACAAAAAGGCAGTTTTCCCGAGCATTAGGAGAGACTTTACTGAAAAGTAAAATTACTGTAAGAGAAATGAATCCTGGGTTGCTCAAACCAGGACAGTAGTACTTATGGAGCAACATCCAAATTTTTCACGACAAAAGTGGGGAAAGTTGCCTTGGAAACTTCAGCCCATGTCTCAATCAACTGTAAAGTTTATGGAAAAGTGCTTTTTTCCTAAATTACTTTTATAAAAATGACTTTTCCATTTTTATAGACTTTTTAAGAGTGTGATAATTTTGCTTGTTGTTCAATCAGCTTCTAATATTTTACGTACAATCCATGTAATTTTTGACTGCAAAAGCTCACCAGTGAGTAGTCAGGCGTTACGTTGTCATTATCTTTAGATGCTAGTCAGTAGCATTTTAGTGCTACCTGGTGTACCTCTGTTATTTAATCCTAAATCTTTTATCTGATCTAAGTCTGGAATTTTCTGTAATGTAGGAAATCTGTTTAAATTAAGTCACAGGACATTTTATACAAAGATGAGTTAGGATTTTCTACAGCTAAAGGTTAGAAGAAACATATTAAGTGCCCGTTACCCCAAAAAGCAGAAGATGGTATGATCATACTTGAGTAACTTACGTAGATTTAACTACCTTACTCAGTAATATAAGTGATCGGAACAAAGGTCTAGTCCCTGGCTGCATTCCTCTGTCCTTGAACCTTTACCCAGGAGATGCCCAAACAGTTCTTGAAAGTCAACTGCTCGGCTTAGGCAAGTTAAGGAAGATGTCTGCCCTAACGAGTAATTACCCTGCTCCTACATCTTTACTCATGGTCTTGCATATCAACCTTTCTTCTTCAGCATTTTTTTTTTAAATTTTCTTACCACATCCATAAAACTATATTTCACATACAGCTCGTATCTGTCACTGTAGCATGTGAATGCCCTGTGTCATATCTGTTTCCCCATTTACTTTTGTTGCCTGGCTAAGTCGTTCCTGAAGGTTTTTTGTTAGCAGTTGTTGTGGCAGGCAAGTGTCTTTGGGCTGGTTCCTTGAATTTTCTCCCTAAAATATTTGGGGATCAATACTAAGTTTCAGGATCAATACTAATCATGTCATCTTTATGTTTATGGTGGGTTAACCTTGGCTGGACACCAAGTGTCCACCAAAGCCGCTCTATCACTCCCCTCCTCAATTGGACAGGGGTGAGAAAATATAACGAAAGGCTCGTGGGTTGAGACAAGGACAGAGAGACATTACTCACCAATTACTGTCATGGGCAAAGCAGACTCAACTTGGGGAAAAATTTCTTTGATTTATTACCAATCAAATCAGAGTAGGATAATGAGAAATAAAACCAAATCTTAAAAACACCTTCTCCCACCCCTCCCTTCTTCCCAGGCTCAACTTCACTACCAATTTTCTCTAGCTCGTCCCCTCAAACAGCTCAAGGGGACGGGGAATGGGAGTTGTGGTCAGTTCATCACATGCTGTCTCTGCCACTGCTTCATCCTCACGGGGAAGACTCCTCACACTCTTCCCCTGCTCCAGCGTGGGGCCCCTCCCATGGGAGACAGTTCTCCATGAAGTTCTCCAACGTGAGTCCTCCCCATGCGCTGCAGTATTTCAGGAACAGACTGCTCCAGCATGGGTCCCCCACAAGGTCACAAGTCCTGCCAGCAAACCTGCTCCAACATGGGCTTCCCACAGGGTCACAGCCTCCTTCAGGCACCCACCTGCTCTGTCATGGGGTCCTCCATGGGCTCTAGGTGGATTATCTGCTCCACTGTTAACCTCCATGGGCTGCAGGGGCACAGCCTGCCTCACCATGGCCTTCACTGGCTGCAGGAGAATCTCTGATCCACTGCCTGCCACTCCTTCTTCACTGAGTTTGGTGTCTGCAGAGTTGTTCCTCTCACATACTCTCACTCCTCTCTCTTGACTGCTGTTGCGCCCGCAGGTTTGGGTTTTTTCCCCATTCTTAGCTGTGTTATCACAGAGGCACTACCACTGTCACTGATGGGCTTGGCCTTGGCCAGTGATGGGTCCATCTTGGAGACGGCTGGCATTGGCTTTATTGGACATGGGGGAACCTTCTAGCAGCTCCTTACAGAAGCCACCCCTGTAGCCTCCCCCCGATACCAAAACCTCACCACGCAAACCCAATACAATGCTTAACCTGAAATTTCATTGGAGCACAGCAGCTTTTCTTTGTTTTGTTTTCATTCGTAGAACTCTGCAAAAGGGAGCCTTCATCTTTAGTTGCTCTCCTTTAGAGCTGACCTAAATACAAATAACAAAAGTAATACTGGCTGTGCTAAGGGCTGGGCCCTCAGCTGAAGGTCTGAATGAGTCTATGGAAACTGCCACAGAACGAAAGAAATAAAAAGATGCAAATGAAAACAAAAATCTTGTTCAGAGAGATTACATGACTTGCCCAAGATCAGAAAGTGAATGTCAAAGGACAGAAACGGGAACCTCGCACAGAAATGACTGAGGGGCTGGGTGAAAAACAGCAAAGGAATATGGTGATGTTCCGCTACAGCCAGCAGATGGGTTTTATCAGAAGCCACTTGCCCATGCAAGCCCATGGCATTAGCTTTCAAGTACTCACTCCAGAAAAATCAAACCCTGCATTCTCATGCTTTAATCAGTTTCTTCCATAGCCACTAGCTGACGCTGCAAGTAAAGCTCTCCTCTAGCAATCAGCCAAAATGAACTGTAGACTGGCAGGAATGAAGATGATTTAATTATTTTTTTTTCTCACAGTTATTTTTTCCTCTCCTTTGAAGAGTTTATATTCTAGAAATGCCCACTGCTCCAGAAATCTGGAGTTTTTCTAAATTGTCACCCATCCTAAGGGAATGCTCTTCTTGCCTTCTGTGGCACAGTATTTAAACACGACTTCTCTGGATTTTCTACTTCAGTATTTTTTCCTTAAGTATCCACCACTTAATACTGTACTTACAGAGCTAATAAGTATTTTCCAAAATTCTTAAGCAAAGCTACTTTCATCCATGAGAACATTTTGGCCATCATTCACCAGAGATCACTAATTTCCGTCTCTGAACTGCTGAGAAATATGGACAAATCTGCCATCATTTTTAGGATGATCTCTTTTTCTCCCTGATCAATAATACTTCGTTTGTCACAAGAACTTAAGTATGAGATGTATTTGCCTCACCTTTTCAACTGTAGGATAAATCTTTTAAATTTTACTGTTCTGTCTAAAGCAGACCTGTAAAAATTGCAATTTTCTACATAAATTATGTCCAATAGGCTTAGCTGTTCATTGATTGCATTTTATGTCTTGTGTGTTGCCTTGTTCTGTTAGTTCTGCTGAGGGGTTAATAGAAGAGTTATGCCTATTCACATCACAGAGAAAAGTCATCCTCGTGGAAAAAAATTTCCCCGAGCATGGATTTTTAAAGAGTTATGCAAAACTGCCAATTCTTTTCCTGGGAGATCTCATCTTCCTGTTACTGAGAGTTGAGAAAAACACAAGTGTTTGCCACCTGGAACACACATGCAATATTAAAATAATGAGCATATAATCATACTTGCATTTGGATACAAACTCCTTCATCTTCGGCTCTGCCTGTCAGCAAGAGGACCCCCATCCTATAAAGACTAACTTTTTCATGCTGTGAATGATTACACTTTAAGTCAGGCAATTTACCGTGCAGAATAGCAACCATAAGTATAATTTTTTTCACTCTCAGCCTAGATATTGTAAAACGTTACACCTCTACTGCTGAATATTTTTTTTCTACAATTTCTAAACTGCCAGAAGAATTTTGGTTATTTAGAAAATGTAAAATCTCTGATATGCAAAAATATATATTAAAATACTTATCTTCAATTCCTTATAGTGTCCCAATAATATACGCATATTAGCCCATTCCCTTCTCTTCTAGTCTTCTTCTTTACACTAGCTCAGGTTCCACAGCTCCAACAGAAATTACAATTTGTGCATGAAAACAGTTAATAATTTTTTCCCTGTATCATTACAATCTGTAATTTGTGGCTGTAGAAATCCAAATAAAATATTGGCATAAGTGTGGTACTAACCCTATGATATTGACATATCTGACTGTGGTGCAGATATTATTTCTACAAATACGGGTCTAGAACTAGGGATTAATCTAACCAAATGATGTGTATAAAAATGCTCTCAAAGTCACCTCAGCTGTGGTCCCATAACCCTGGATTGCTTTATCTGCAGTCGAAATACAGTTAAAACAAGGCTATTACACATGCCATGGTTTAGTGTTGGTGAGATTTGGGGAAGCAGGGGAAGAGGATGGATGGATGAGCGGTAGCAACCTAAGTAGAAAGGGAGGGACAGGGGGAAGGGAGAAGAAGAAAGTAAGAAGAAAACTGGGGGATGGGATAGAAAGTTGTCTTCTCAAGTGAAAAGCTAGTCTGAGGAACTCTGCTGTCTTGAAGATTTCACCTTCATTCGTCCTTATTATCCCTCTGCCTTCCCATTGTTTGTCCTCACCTGCTGTTGCCTGTCTGTGCTTTCTGGCTGACATCCCAGGCAAGATTGTTTTAGTTTTCTAAGGTATTTGTACCTCACCTAACATATAAGTGTTCAAAACAAAGAATTTTCTGCTAGGTATATAAATATTAATAAATAATATCTGTTAGCTCAGCCAGTGCTCCGGGCCGTATGCTGGTTTTAGGCCCAAAGGCTGTCCCGTGATGCAGTATTGAACAAGAGACGGGTAGGTGGAGACATGGGAGGCTGTGGAGACCATCGTGGTCCACCTTTGCAGTCCCTCGGTACACTGATCAACAAAGGCCTTTCAGTTCCGTTCAGTTCTGTTTGTTCATAAATGACTGACTGTAGGCTGCCAAAATATTCCTGTCTCTGCCAGCTAATTCATTTCTCTCCTCCTGTTGCCTTACACCAAGGCGTTTGGCCATAAGAAAGAGATTAGTCACTATTGTTGCAGTATATTGTTAAAAGAGTGCAACGTAAAATGGTGAAAACCACACTAAATTGCGGCTGCCCCAAAGAAAGGAGAAAAAGGAGGACGCTGAAGGGAGTGGGGAGAAGCAATTGGTTCCACTAAGCTTTATTTATTAGAATTTCACGCTCCTCTGTCCCCTCATGGTCGAAAGCCATCGTCCATCTTTATGCTGGCTTTATAAATTCTAATTGTCACACCCTAGGATATCTGTTCTTGCACGAACCTAAACAAGACCTTTGGGGAAATAAGAAAGGTTCTCAAACTCTGGAGGAAGCTGGCATTTAGGAAATGCCTACGTTCACTTCTTAAGTTCAAAAGAGTATGAAATTTGTTTAACGCTTTCTCAGACATTTGCTCTAACTTCCAGTTAATTCTGGTTTCAAACAAACAGCGTAAGGAAACCAGAGCACAGCTGCCAGGGTGACTATCCCAAGGTGGCTAGGAAGAGCTGTGTACAATTATTGCAGCTTGTTTCATATAAGCATTGCAGTTACTTCATTCCTTGTGCCTCATATGTACATGCTATGTTAACGTCAAAAGTATGTTTCTTCAGCTCTGTATTGGCTCATTTTTGACATAAAACCATGAAAAAGCATGAATCTTAATTTATTTTTTTTTTCTCTATACCTAGCTCATTTTTAAAATGCTTACTTTCAGGTAGCTAATATCTTCCTTCTACATTTGTGACTCACTTAACACATACGCTATCAAGGAGCAGCGAACATTGTACAGTAATACTAGAAGTATTCAATTAAGAGGTTAAATCACATCCTGAGTTAGGAAAAGCATGATCTTAAAAATTGAATCAGTACAAAGTTTAATCAATAGAGGAAAAGGTGATGAATTACTATTAAAACCTAAACTGTTCTTTTTGGTATTTGATACTGCAATGGTTCCCATTAAAACAAGGATGTTTTCAAACACGACAGAACCTGTCACGTCTCTATTCTGCAAAAAGCTCAAGTAAAATAGAAGCAAAAGTGTCAATGACTTTTGGTGGAGTATTCAAACTGTGTTGGATCCTTTGACTTGATTCTCAGTCAAGGAACTCATTATTTAAGTAAAAAATACACTTGGTTAACTTTTTATCTAGGAGTAGCAATTATTTGCTCAACAATAATTTCCTTTCTCAGAAGATACGACCTCATTTTTCTCCACTGTTAGATCCCACTGCTTGCTTTCTGCTCTCTGCATTATTTTTATCCTAATCTAAATAGTTAAAGAGTAATTTAAGAGCACAAGAGCAATGATAAGCATCTACTGGCTGCTTACTGCATTGCTAATGCCTTTATGGAATGTAGCAGATTCTTAAATATTTAATATAACTTACTCTTCCCTTAACTATTCCCTCTCTGTGAAGGATCTCATGAAATATGAATTACGCCTGTGTAATGTTTTGCATACCCCCATGGCTGCCTCATTTCAGTCATATTACATATGCAGCTTCTATGCAAAAAGGAGAGAAAATGCTTGGTAATTCCTAGTATTCCTAATCGAGGTTCTCAGGTTTCCACAGTCACTCCAAATTCCCTGCTAAGCATTAAGATCAAGAACTGGAATGGGTTATATAAAGCAAATTCATCATGATAATCTCTGTATTGAACCAGAACATGATCAGTTTAAATCCATGAAAATTCAACACCAGCCTTTAGTTCAACCTTTACAACTGTTCTGAAAAAAAAATTTTGCAAATGATTCATTTTCGGAAGCAATCTCTCATGTGGCATCATGTACAAAACGACCAACTGCTCACAGGTGCACTGGCTTCATTTGCTTGAGTGAATGGTAGTCCTAGGTTCAGATGGGTGCACAGACAGAATTAATTCTAGAAGTTACATCTGGAAAAAGCACTCAAGGCACCTCAGCAACACTGTTCAGTAGCTGAGTTCAGGAGCAGGGTTGTGAAGGGTGCTGCTGTCACCTCGAGGGGCCTTCAGCTGAACTTTGACAGCTGTAGTCCAGCTGAGGCTCTGCCTCATTAAAAGATTGCATCAGACCAAGTAACACGTCTTGAACTGCTATATGTGTCAGTCACATCTGCGTGCTGAACTCCATTGTGTCTTAAATGGCTCATCTGCTTCCCGCTTGGTCTTCCATCCATGCAAGGGCTGACTCTTGACACCTCTGAACAGCAGCTGAGATAAACATGTTTTTGAAAGGACTGAATTACTTCTAATTCCTTCCCCATTTTCAGGTGCTAGAGTTGGAGGATTTTTTGTGAGTCATGAATATCAAAGCATGTAGTTTTCATTCATGGAAAATAATTTGGGAGAAATTCTTCCCCATTACATAAAAGAGCTAGTTTCTTGCCAGAGTATGTGTGATATATAAGGTTCTTAATGAGAGATTCTACATATATAACAAGCTCTGTCCCAGTCTAGATAATACATTACATCTTACAAAAACGATATTTTTGTAGGTATTTTTGTTTCAGGTAATATGGCAACAGGAACTTTCCTTTACAAACAAAATTTTCTAATTTGCATGGTTATAGAGAAGAACTTCCTAATATGAATCTTGAAAAGCTCAGAACTATCACCTTAAATAGAAACCTGTTCAACTCCACTGTATTTTGTTCGCTCATGACCTTTATGAGGCCTCCTATGATTTCAATCCTTTGAGTTGGCAATATGTAGTAATTCCTACTAGGTATTTTTCTCTCCTATTTGGGTGTGAACGGTTGAATTTGAGGTGTTATTACAGCCTATCTTTATTTATGAACTGATACTTAGTGCCAGCATTGTTCTTGTTTGGGAATATCTTCATAGCTTGGAGGAAATACTGTTTTCTCGGTTTTATGCCAGAGAAAGATCAGTATATGGAATAAGTGGTAACACTTCTATCAAAATATTAGTATATTTGCACCCTCCCTTAAAGACTCTGCACAATCCCATCCCTTTTCCCCAAAGGTCTGTTTTCTTTTTATCACAGAATGGTTGAATAGAGAAAAAGAAAAAACCCTCAAGAAAAACTTGTGTTTTCTGTGGCAAAAAAATTCTTAAAGGCTGTATGTTTTCACATTATTCCCTCTTTCTCTTTCTAAATGTACATGAAACAAGATATAAATCATTATATCATTATATACCTCACCGTTTTCATGCCACAAAATTTCTAAGTCTTCCTGGTATCTTTTACTGTTATAGGTCAGCAGTGCTGTTTAATGTCCCCAGACAGGATAACATGCAAACTTCAGAATGCCTTGGTGAAGACATCCTGCTTTTTCACCCTTGAGTTCCTTAGCAATGTTTATTTAACCCACGAGCAGGAGTGGGATTAGTGAATTCACTGGTTGTTTCCTTGGACCAGACTTCAGAAGGTTACTTTCAGGAACGTAAAAGGAATAGCAAACTTGAAGTAGTAAATATTCCCAAGGCTATGGGAAACAGCTTGCTGTAGTTAAACAAGGAGAAAAAATTATAAAATGGTTGACTAGGTCATTACATAAATGATGGTTTATAGTGAAACAATTTATTATTTTCTTTAAATAAAAACTTTAAATAAAAACTACTAACCTCTCAGTGGCTATAAAATGTCTTGTGAGACATCTTGTCTCATGTGAAAATTTTGTGGTAGAAAATATGAAAAACAAAAGTATAAGCTTGTATCACATTCAAGATGTTTTTTTAAACAAAAGCACTTTAACAAATTATAGACAGACATGTTTTACTAACAGACAGGGAAAGAAAAGTCTTGAAGAGAGGTGCAAATTTATCTGGCTAACACCTGGGATGTGAGTAAAAATAAAGAATGAGGGGAAGTGCAGAAGTCCACTATAAAATTTGTCGTGCTTCCTATTTTATACTGCTGTGGATCATGTGCTGTCATTTATACTTCATGTTTACTGTAAGTTTCATGTTAGCATTAAATACCTCAGCTTACCTCTGGAAAAGTAAGAATAATGAACTTAATTTTGTTCAGTAGAAAAATTTAATCACCATGAAAATGTTACAAAACAAGACTTACTGCAATTAGAGAGCAGTGTTAATATCTCCATGATTTTTTTTCAAGAGTAAAGTAGAGAGAGTTTTTATAAATGAGAAATGGCTGGGTTTCACTATAACTTCCACAGAAAACATATCCTTTTTTAATCAATCATAAGAAGAAATACTTAGGGCCTTAAAAACCAAATTCCTTCGGTCTTGCAACACCCCAGGCCTAGGTATACAGCTTAGCTTCTACTTCCCAAAACCTGCTATGTGCTATACTTTGGATCCACCGTTGAATAACTTATTAGAATCCTGTCACGCTTTCTTATGGCCTGAATAAACTTCTTGTAGGTAACTCACCTCCAGTGCCTTCCTCTTCTGCTGCAGCCTCCACTGCGTAGGCATCTGGGCTGCTTTTGCTTCCCCCCTGTGTGCCGTGGGTGAGGGCTTGCGGGCAGGCAGGAACACGTACTGAAGGAGTGGAAAGCCCCGTAGTAGTTGCCCCTGTCTCCTATTAGCAAGGAAAAGAGTGTTACAAGACTGGTGTAAGCATTTTTTTTTCCTAATGTGGCAGTATCCCCCAGTTGGCCCCATCTAACAGCAGGGAGAAGATAGTTGTGTAATTTTGGCCTGATCAAACTAGATGCTGCACAGATTTTGGGAGTATTATCTTCAAGTATCTCCCAAGAACTTTCCTAAACATTATTGATTATAATCCAAATAATCTAATATGCAATTCATTATGTATCTGGGATATCTTACATCTCTCATTAAGCACCAACTCATGAGACATGAAAGCCCGAATCGAGCAAGAAGTAGAAAAGAGAGCGATAATAACAACAACAAAAAGACAAAGACTTCAGTAGGCATTCAAATTATTTCACAGGACTTGCCATTTTTATTGAATCTTAGCAAATATAAATTTTCTTTCCCTGATAGCTCATATTTCAATTGGATAAGATGGTGCTTCTGCCAGGATTGCCGTATGTTATTTTCTCAGTTGCTTCTGGGTTGTTTTTTGTGAGGAAAATATAGAAAATGTAACAAGCAGTGCAGTGTTAAATACCATTTGGAGGGTGCAGTATTTCATTCCTGATATTAAAACAAGTCAAAAAGCCAGAATAAAACTGAGACTATTTCAGTTTCCTGATCAAAACAGTTTCTATTTTTGGGGGAGCAAATACCTTCTCAGTTTTCATTTTTACCAATTCTGTCCAATGTTATTCTCTTTGTGTATTTCTTTTTCAGTTTTCTTTTTTTAGAAAGGCTGTTGTGATTACTTTCCACATTCTATATATTCATGATGATAATAACTTGTGTTTTCTCATCCTAAGTTTACACCAAGCTAAATTAAAAAGGAATATAGACACAAGAGAAAAGCAAACCAAGTTTTTATGAGTGCACAAAATGATTTCTAGAAGTTTGGCAGACTATATTTATGGGGTTCTGAAACCAGAAAGAAGAAAATATTCAGAAGATTGTAATTGGAAGAGTTTTGTTTGTGTCTCTTATTGCCCTGTGGAATTTATTTTTCCCAGAGAGTTTTCTTCTTGCCATCATTTCAAATTAAGACACATCTAACACATGTGCATTGATGTAAAAGGGAGACGGTTATTCCTTGGTTCTTCTGAGGTGGCTGGAGATCCCTTCGAGCTGCTGTAATTTTCTGTTGTCCTTAGTCCCACTTCACTCAAAATACATCTGTCTTGTAAATTGCCTTGGGGTAAAATCTTCATCCTGCTGAAGTCAGGGCAAGTTTTAGTACTGGCCACAATTGCATCTCAGGACACAGCAGATCACATGCTGCAAGTTTCTTCTTCATTACAATGAAAGAAATTATGTTGCAGCACATATGAAGGTTCTCAGTACTTTCTTGGACCACCTGCCTCCTTCCTGTCCTTTTGTATCCTTCTAATTTACTCTTTCCTCCTACATCCTGCTCCTTTTCAGGGACATTTTGAAGGGTGCTGTCAGCATACTACCACATTTGCAATGGCAACTGCACATCAACGATTTTTAGGACAGATTTCATTCTAACTCAATATAAAAATAACATATGACTAAACAGAGTGAGCATGTGAAATGGATCTGTGCTTCACAGCATGGCTGCTTCAGTATCTACATGGAGCTATGGTTCCTCTAACCTGTAAACAGACGTAATCTTCTACATTGTACTGTCAGGAAGAGGGCAAGAAATACAATCCCATTTTTTTTGTGAGCTACAAAGTTCACAACAGAATGAATGAATGAATGAGTGTTTTATCTACATTCCTTGTGCACTGTGTTCTTAGTCATATATATTATGTATCATCCCAAGATGAGATGTGATCCAGAAGAGGGTACATGGATGAGGCTTTTGTGATGGCTCTGCGCTTCTAGATGATGTCAGGAAGCTTTCCAAAGCCAAAGCTTATATTTCCAGTGTTAACGATGTTCATGTATGCCATGCACATGTATTTTCCTCATATCTCTTCAAATGTGATGGAGCAGAGCATCACCATATCACCATGCCTTATTCCCAGATTTTTGTCCCACTGAAGAAAGAATGCCCCCATACTGTGAGCAATGAGGCATCCCTATTTATTGCCATTTTACACCAAGCTTGGAGGTCTAAGTTGCACATTTTCTCCTGAAGATGGAAAGGAGATGAATAGATTGTATCTGTCTAAGGAGCTTCCACTTTCACGTGCTTATGGTTGGAAAGTTTAGCTGCAGTCCCTAAGGACAACTGACCCAGGTTTTTCCCAGACTGATTAGTAGATTATATTTACTCCTCTTTGACCCATTAATGATGATCAAATTAAGGTAAATCTGACTTTTGTAGTGGGGAGAAGTCAAACCACGTGATGAAAGCAATCACAGGAGGGTTGGAGTAAAGATATGCTAGCCTAATTAGACCCAGGTTTCCTGATGGAGGATCTGGCAAGCATATGCGATCTCATATCTTGAGCTATGGTCTAGAATATGCACAAGTGGACTGCAATGGACAGGTGAGGTCCTGGGACAGTATCTGTGTTTGCAGGATGTATTCACAGTGACACAGATTCCACCAGAGTCTCTTCTGAATGATATTTTCATTCTGGTGCCAGGGGTTAGTCTTCCAGAGTGACACTAGAACTGAGATTTTGTAGTCATTGCTAGTAACAGGACTGTTAACGCTAGCTACTTAAACACGTAATAAAAGCAAGGGTGAATGTAATCTTTCTATATGCCTTCATAGGACAAGGTATTGTGCCTTTTTACTAGATGGACTATAGCATTACGTGCTGAAAGCATGCCATATTCCATCCAAGAAATGGCTGTATTTAGCTCTACTGCATGTGTAACAATTTTTATCAGTTCCTTATGAATTTCATTAAGATGCTGAGACATCCCATTGTTTGGGAAAGCCTGTTAAGTTCCTGTAAGGAAAGACAATACAGGTAAGTGTTAATTTACAACAATTGAAAATATTTTGCTGAACTTAGAGAAGAAAAACTGTGTCAGATTTGTTTGTCAGTTGCCTGTTTTCTTTACTATTTATTCTTTCTACATTTCAGAAGAATATTGTGGTTGAATTTTACATATGAACTCACGTTGTCTTTGGAAATGTCACATTTGGAAAAAAAAAACAACAAAACCAAAACAAAACCAGGAGAAAGTATTTAGAATTTTTTTTTACTCAATTTTTTGTTTGTTTTCTAACAGCTCTTATAAGAAGAGCTATATTAACAGATCATTTGGCTAGACTGCTTGTGCCTACTATGTCACATCAGTTGTGCAGCTGTGACTCAAATCTCTGACCACTGACTTAAACATACAGTTCTTCTAGTATTCTTTTTTTCTCCTCTGTGTTCCTAGATTATTTTGTTCATATGAAGCAAATTATTTAAATTTTAAACTGTGAGATTTCTGAAGCAATGAATGGCTTTGCATTTATTACAACTGGGACAGATTTCTAGGAGAAAGGAGGGACTTGGCTAAGAAAGGGTGGGTTCACAGATTCCAGTGAAGGCTATTAATTGTTTTCTCAGTCCATTGGTGCTGCCTTCTTCCTACCCCTTCCTTGCCCTCTGTGAAAACATTGTCGGTACAGGTGGCAAAAGCTGCTGGAGAGCCTGGGAAGATGCTGAGGCAGTGGCCTGGTCTGAATGCCACGTTGCTGCAACTAGACTTCTCCCAGAGCCAGAGGTCAATCGGTGAGAAGTTGTCTCCAACATCTGCAAGGTACCGCATGTGCTGCATAGCCATGTCCTTGAGGAGCAGCACTGGACTGGCACTAGAGCAGAGAGAAAAGTGTTCATACTGGAGAGAAGCCATGGAGACCGAGAAGGGGCGTGAGGCGGTAGCTCTAAGGAGAAAGTGGAAACATTCAGCTAAGTTTCTGAAAAAAGGAAAAACTGTCTGCGCTACAGATCATTACTACCCCATCTGAGAGATGGATGTGTCCACTTTTTGTGACATTTCCTAGGAAATGCCTGTGCCCAGTTCAGGTATTTCTGATAGCACTGATTGGTGCTTCAAAGAGAAAACTGGCCTCTGAGCCACGAACGATGAGAGCATTCAGCAAAGATGAAGAGGTGTTTCCACACTAGAGAAGCGTGGAAAAGAAGGAGGAGAAGATAATGGATGTGAGCAATGGAGTCAAGCTAGTGTTGCTGTTAAAACATGAAGCATTACGGTTTCTGAGCTTCTTTTCTGTCTTGTGGAAACTGTTCCAGCTGTATCCACAAGTTGGAAAACAAAAAAAACGCACAGAGCTTACAGTATAGGCAAGGCTTAGCTGGGGTCTGGGAAGAATGAATTCTGTGTGGGTTTTGTTTTAAAAAAAAATCAAAACCTACAAATGATATACTTCTTAATAAGAAGTTTGTAGACTTTAAATTCTTCTCCCATTTTTGTAGATATTCAAAAGAAGTGTGAACGGAGCATTTCACAGTATTTTTTTTGTACCGTTGTAACTCAGAATTGCAACATGCGACTCTTAGAGTCTTCAGCAGCAGATTTCAGAGCATTTTATGCTTGAAACCCATATAACTCCTTGGGTTAGAAATGGGCAACTTTCCAGGCTCCAGCACATCAGTAGCAGAGCTGGGAAGATTCTGGACGTGTCCAGTACCCTGGTCGAGTGCTCTAGGCAGTGCTACGAGTCAGAAAGAATTTTGCTCTGGCTTCATCTCTGGGCACTGCTCCCTTGTATGATGGAAGGCTGAAATTGGAACGGCATCTATATGTTTGATCTATAGTGACAGTTATGGGTAGTCGCCTATGCCACAGTCGTAGCAGGCATTCACAGCTCTGTAGTTCTTCAGTATGTTTGACCCTTGTATCTTCATTCTTCGTTTTCTCTTCATTGCTTTCTAGTGGTTAGACCCAACTGAACATGTATTTCATGGATTGCAATAAGCGATCAGGTTAAACTGAATACATACTTCATGGATTATAGTATTTCTGTTTCTGCCTATGTACATAACTGAAAAGCAAGATTTTGGAGAGATTTGCTAGTCCATTAGCATAGTGTGTGCAGCACAGACCTCTTTGCCACTCTTCCCTGATAAGAAGGCACTAATACCAGTTCAGTAATGCTTCTACAGGCAGCAAGGTTAATTTGTTCCTTTTCATCAAACAATCTGCAATATTGGTCTTCTTCCGAGAAGAGATCAGCCTACAGCTTTATAAAATAAGATCATTAACACTGCCAGTTCATTTTTGTTGTAGCCTTGTGACTGACAATGCCTTAGGGGTGACAGGACCTGACTTAGCTCCTGCTTCCTAGAAAATACTACCAAAAAGCTGTCCGTCCGTCTGTCTTGCAAAACTGTACTGGTTGGCGATTACATCTGGTGGGATATGTCATTGCTTTGTCCACAATGAGTGAGCACTGTAGTGGTCATGGACACTCCAACTTCTGGTTCCTAGACATCTGAGAATAAATGTGAAGTAATGAAAGTACTTAGACAGTTTTCAGTGGAAAAGACCATTTCTGCTTTGTGTAAAGGTCTGCTGGAAACACAGTTGGCCTGCATTTCCCCCACTTGGCTTTGTCTCCAGGATCTTGAATCATGACTTGCTTATCAAGATAAATTCTTCAACTGTAGAAACACCCCTGTGTGTCAAGATTTATCAGTGGTCTGTCATTCACAGCTCTTTTATACGATTTTTGTCTTGTTTCCTCAATTTGTTTCAAGTATTCTTGAAAGACAAACAGGCATTTTGACCCAGTGGCATGCCATCCTGGACATGAACTCTTGAAAATCTGCATTGTAAATGATTCATTCTGACTCCTGCTATGAAAATAGCATATAACTGGCTTACTTAAGGGCATCAGATAAAATTTATCTTATGCCTGTGCAACTGCCTTATTTCTGTGCTGCGTGTAGGTACTGGTAAGGAAGTGGCACTGCTCTTAAGTGGAGCATTGACAGCTCAAGGGTATGTATCAAAGGCACTTTGTGGGAGATGGCTTTTATAAATTCCCTGTGGAAATTTAAAATAGCTTTTCCTTTCCTTAAATCGAATCTTTGGTCATACTAGTCAGATCTTAGGTGTGCAACTTTTTTAGAGGCACCCCTTCGCTGTTTTGACTGCCCTTTTTGGCAGCAGTGATCTAGGTGTATAAGCTGCTCTTATATGTGAGAGATGTCCCCTCTTGCTGGAGTCTCCTTCTTTACCTTCTGATGAAATAGTCTTGCTACCAGTTCATTGCTATTACTAGGAGTTGTGCTTATTTAAACTAATTATGAACTAATTATGAGAGCACCTTCATCTAGGGCTTGCTTCAGTCATCACACACATCTAAGAGACTGTGGAGATAAGTTGACAGATAGTTTAGAAACTCCAATGGTCCGTAACTGATTTAATATCGTTAGGTACAGAGAGCTGTTTTGCAGTTTATAAATTTTCAGGGGGCTAAAATGTAACCTGTAAAAGTGAGCCAGAATGGCTTTCTTCTACATTTAATTGCAATTTTACCTCTTCTTTCTTCAATTTTTTGTTAGTTCCCCAGGCTCTTCTGTGGGAGAAATGGTACTATGATCGTGACCTTCTGCAGCTTCTACTCCTTTTTTTCCCATGTTTTTAGACAAAAATGTAATAAATGATGATGCTGATCCCTGTGAGACCTATTAACTTATCTTCCTGGCAACCCTGGTAGTCTTCTGCTGGCAATTTGATCTCTAAACAACACTCTCAACCACCTGTATCTACTGACCAGTGTCCAAATCTGATGATATAACTGTATTTTTTTCTCCATTAACTCTCTTTGGTGTGAACTCCTGACAATATTCTGGGCTAGGCCAAGTTACGCAATACTCCTTTGACTTTTGAGAAGGACCTCTTCTTAGGGCACAGAGCTGCTTGATCCTCCACCAGCAAAGTGAAGCTGTCTCACTCCTCAATATCTAACATGCTGTTAACATGGGCCGTAGCACTTTATGAAAGATTTCTAATTATTCTGTTGGCTTTATTACTCCCATTACTTACTTCTTGACATGTAATTGTTAATTTCAGTGGCAGTTATTTAACCATCTGAATCATTTTATCCCAGCTGAAATGTATTTGGAAACTATCTTCTTTATGCACAAACATCCTGATAATCTTTTAGCAACTCTTGCAAGGATGTGACGGGGCATTGACTGTTGTGGGCACGTGTTTTGGTTTCCCTTGTGCATCCGTTCTCAATGCGCTTATTTGTGACAGTTTTAGTGCTACTAAATTAAAGAATTCATTTATTTCAGCTGTCATCACTAATTTCCGTGTTGTAAGCATTGAGTGAAATCTCAGCCTCTTTTCCAGGTACTCTGCTTACAATTTAAACCACTGTAGGTATACTGTGAACGTGCAGTCTCACCATTTTAGCTTGGTTTTACTTGGATACGTTTTATTTTCTTCTTTCGCATTGTGCTGGGGGAGTTTGTACCTTGTTGTGACTACCTTTGGACTTCCAGTGTCCTGCTTGTTAGCATGCTGCTTCGTTGTTTCAGCTGGTGTGTATCCCCCGTGCATCATCAGAATGGGCTGAAGGAACAAACATCTTTGCCATCTCTGCCATTTTCAACTATTTTTGGAAAATTCATTATTTCATACATTTCACGTAGTTAGAGTTTTTCTCTCTAAGTGGTATTCAGCTATGCACTTTGGTTGAGGGGTGTGTGGGGGGGAAAGTCCTTCTGCCTTTTTTCTAGTTTGGTGCAAGTGATTTACAGTTAAGGGCAACTGCAGAAACCATCTATTTTTAATTTTTAACACAGCAAAGAGTTCACTCTCTCAGTTACTTGCTATCTTAGCATGGTTTGGCAAGCACTTACATTTTTGAAATAGTATTGTGTAAAGGCATAATTTGCTAAAATACAAGTTCAAATATAAGAGATAAAATATTCTTTAAACTTAAGAAACTTTTCACAATTTTTGTGAAATTGATCCTTTGAAGACAGTTTTAGGGAAGTGAAAACAGTAAGTTACAATTACAGAGTATTTTGCAATATTAACTATGATGTGTTGTTTGCTAATAGCAAGAGTAATAAATCAGATTTGTTTACAAAAGCCTGGTGCCTTTCCAGATCTCATGAACTGTGGGGTCCTGTGATTTGCTTTGATTTTTACTGTAATTGTTTAGATCTGATTTTCAGTTCCACTACAATGGATACCTTTATGTAAGCAGAGGAATAGAGAGCTTTCTTCTCAGCATGTAGTGGGAAGAAAATTTGATTGAAGTCAAAGTCTGACATCCTTCAGCATTATGGCATCAAGAAAACTATTCCTCATGCAAGCTCCTATTTGCTGGGTTACACTGCTCATAACCTTCCAGCCTGTTGTGTTCAAACCCACTTATCTCCAGGAACTGGGTTTGCATTTTCTCTTTCCATCCAATATAGGAAGGAAGGGGGATTTTTGGATGTGTGGCACCCTGAGCCTGCTGAGGCAAATTACTCATTAAAATCATCAGTAGTTCTGTATTTCAGTTAAACAAGAGTTGAGACAGCATGAAAAATTTTCAAAGCACTTCAAGTTTTCAGGTACATGAAGGAACCGCTTCATGGATGTGATCCACACTCAAGACATTGTAAAAGTTTGCAAATTCAAAGACAGATTTTCTAAGAGTGTTTAGAACTTAGAAAGCATTAGTAATCAGTTTGTCACTGATTTTAAAAAGGAACCTTTTCAAGCTTTTCTTTATGAATATATAATGTAATAAGGAGAAAATGTTATGTGAGCTCCCCTGTAATACTAGACATAACTAGATTTGCAGGTTTACAGGTATGAGGTTTTTACATTGCTTTAGTGCCTTCTTTTAATTCTGGGATCCTGGATCTAAGATGCAAAAGTTAATCAATCTGCAGTAGGCCTGGAAATGAAGTTCTACCTCTATTCTTTCAGAATTACTATAGCAGAGGAATTAAAGAACTGTTCAAATGCCCAGTGCTGTCAATGGAAAAACACCCCTTGACAAGACGGGGAATGTGTTTCTTTTCTGAGCCAGGAGTTTTCTTCTTAAATTAAAAATACATTTATTTTTTTGCAACGTACAATCCCGCATCAAGCAAGAAGTACAAGAAAATATTATTCTAGTCAGACTCAGCAAAAGAGATTATTTTGTAGACCCCAGGAGGCTGAGGACTATAATGAACACTTGCAGGACAGCATTTTTGTTTCTCCTAATTTGATTAATGGACATTTTGGCTGCAAGTACTTGAAATGTGGAAAACAATATGTAATGAAATCCATCTGTCTAGCTTGAGAAAACATAACTTCCCAAAGAACAATCAGATTCTACTTTACTTTTGGGGGGGTGTCCTGATGTATCTAGTAGAGGGGAGAAGCAGGAAGAAGGATGGAAGGACAGATGTGATGTGTTCAACGGAGCAATCAGCCTCCTTCATCCTGTAAGCCACGTGCCAAAGCTCTCCATATGGCTAATGTCCCCAAGACCTGTGCCACGGACCTTAAAAATGTGCAAAAGTATGCCTAGGAGTAATGCACAGGCAGGCGATAGAGAAGGCTCACAGACAGACTCTGGGATGGCTCACAGACAGACTCTGACAGACAGAGATGGCTCTCTGTGGAATGGGGACAGACATTGCTGCCCAAAGGTTTTTGAATTTTTTTTCTTTTTCATTAGGCTTTTTTTTTCCTTTTTGTATTGTTTTCATCTAAATGCTGGCAACTGGTTTCCATCTCAGAACAGATATTTTTCCCCTGTGCAGGCTTTTTCCAGCCATCCTGACTACTCCAGAAAAGTGTTGTGAAAGATTTTATTCCAGCAGTACTTGTCTGTCCCTAGTTTTTCCATCTGACCCCTGAATCCTCAACATGTTAGCATGCAACATTTCTCTGTACACGATAATGGTGATTTCAGCTGGCTGGAGCTGGGAACAATGGGTTGAAGCATCAAAGTCTGCTTGGCTAAGCAGCAGCATTTTTTGAAAACCTGGACAAGTCAGAATTTGAAATTTGAAGGCCAAAATAAAAAATTTTTGTGATTTGATGTACAAACCTAAGTAAGTGCTTGCTTTTTGGTGTGCTGAGTAATATGTATAACTCCTAGGCCAATCTGTTGCTATGGAAAGATTTACCAAGACAGTATATTTTCCAGTGCTTAGTCCAGTCCATTTTAAGATTTAAGTATTTCCTCTGGCAGAGCCTATTACAGTCTCATATATGTCACTAGCAGAAGTTTTGCCTGATACAATCTCATGATTTCTAGGTGAATTCTCTTTGCCTGACCTTGTTAGTCCTCCTTGCCTAATGGGAAATTAATCTTCACATTCAGGATTAAATTGTGGCTTCACTTTCATCAGTAAGAATGTTTCTGTTGACTTCAGGGAGATGGGATTTTACTCTTGATGCTTGCATGCTTCAAATGCTTGTAGGTAATGATCATATCTATTGTCAAGTCCACCCTGTCCCTTACAAGACCCTAGGATTCTTTGCCTGTTATTTCCTTAACTTCGGTGGTTTTCCAGTTCTTCCCAATCTAGCATAATTTGCAAATTTTATTTATGTGCTACTCTGCCATTCTTCTGAATTGTAACCAGTGTGGCTGGACAGGGCTGAACCGAACCTTTTCTTACTCCTTGTTTGTTCCAGCTGTTATGCATGAATGAAAATTATGAACCATTAACTTTGATACTGACAGTGTTCACATCATTTTGAACAACTCTGTTTTTCATACATTTTGAACTATGCAAACATCCCAGATAATTTCTGCTTCATGTGGGAGAGTGACATCCTCTGCATTTCCAACAACAGGAACTCCCCCAGGGACACCATACCTTGTACAGAAAGCCACAGAGACCTTTCTGGTCCAGTCAGTGGGATACATTCCAGTGAAAACCATTAAGCCAAGGAGTCACAGGCTTGCTAATATGCATCTTGCCTAATGCCTTGGATTGACACCACTTTTAAATAGCAGCAAAGAAAAGTGTGTCCCATATACAATTTAGTACCTCTACTCAGCCTGTTATATGATCTGCAAGTCAAGGGAGTTCTGGCTGCTTCTTCTTCTTTTCATGCAAACATTGTCAAAAATCTAAGGCACAAAAAAGTCTTATTTCAACCTATATTTACAGTAAAGTAGTTCATTGGTTTGTTGTTTTTTTTTTTCTTTTCTGTCCTCCCCAGTTCATACTGAATTGCTCAAAGGCTACAAGGCAGCAGGCAATAATGGTTTCATTCCTTTTTTTGCATCCTCTGCAAGTTTAGGTTTATGATGATACTTTCGATGCTAACTGCAGTACAAAAAGGCCAGGGAATATCATTGCACTTTATTCACTAGAAGAAAACACAGATCAGTGGTACACCAGGCTCTGCAAGTACAATTTTAGATGAATAATTATTAACGTAGAGGCAAAGGAAGGTCTTGGATCAGTTTGTAGCCCTGCACATGAAAGGGTATTGCGGAGGAATAACATGAGTCCAATAGTCTGAGCCCACCACAAATAACTCATTTGGGAATATTAAAAATTGAGCAGTGCAAATATGAAATGTTAGTGGTAATGAGCTGTAAATGGAAGGAAACACACAAAACTCTGCATGTGGTGATGAGGGGTGGCATCACTGCCAAAGGTGTTCAGTAGTTTTGACCAAGTGTGATCCAAAGCTCTACCAAGTTGCAGTCATAGTCATGAAACAAGAGCATAGGGCTTTTTCTTGGAGACTATACCTTTTTCTGTCTCCAGTCTTGAGACACCACATGTCTAATGTTGAGTGAAGCTGTTTCCCACCATGCAACTCATTCATCTCTCCTAAACAATTTGGCATTTTTATTACTAGTTCTTTCAAAGAACAGACTTTTTTATTGTGGATTTCCTTTCTCCCATCACTGGTGGGACTTCTGAGCACCAATGCAATGGGAAAGAGAATGAAATGGAAAATATCTACTCATGGCAGTATATCAGCCTCTTGAGACAGGAAAATCCATTTTTGGTGTGTTTATGGAAACTCATTTCTGAAATAACACCAGCTAATGATTTTACTTGGTAAATGTGCGTGTGCTTCTGAATTGCTGAATTTTGTCTGTCTTCAATTCGTTTCCTGGTAGAGTCAACAACCATTTCTTCAGGACTGTGTTTGATGGCTGTTTATTGATCCCAGAACAACTGTGGTTTTCTCACTGTTTTTGACTAGGAAATAGGAGGTATTTCAAAACTATCTCAGTTTTCTGATTTCAGCAGTACTGTTTTTAGATGCTCTAATTTAACTAGCTCTGCATTATCCAACTGCATTGTTGATTTAGTTAAAAAGAGCTATGATTAGGTAAATTCCTCTGAAAAGACGCTATCATCAATTGAAGTAGGAGTAGTGAAGACAATCTTTTGTATGAAATAAATGTCACTTTAATTGGCTGGAAAAGTACTTTTAAATTAAGCAGAAGCAAATGCTAAAACAGTCTGGTTTCTTCAGGTGTCTGATTTATATTAATAAAACAAAATAGATTTTGGATTTTGGGCTTTCCAAAAGCACAGTGGGGGAACGAAGGCATAGCATGGCCTACGTTGGGCTCAGCCTCTGGCACCGGGCTGCTCCCTGACCTCTCAGGGTCAGTCCTAGGGCCTGTACCCATTAATGTCTTGGTCATGATCTTCAAGATGGAAGGGGATGCACACTGAGCAAGACCCTGTAACCACTACAGCAAGGCTGAGAGCAGGAGCAGGAGTAATCTTTCTGGAAAGTGACATGGCCCAGGAGAAGGGTCCCCAGGAGGGCAGCCCTCAGCCCCCACTCACAGTCAAGGACACCCGTTGGCCCCGAGGATGCTCCCATGGGTCAGAATTCAGGAAGATCCCCCTGGTGTTGGGAGACCAAGCCAGGTATGACATCCGTGGCCTCCCTGTGTCACCAGTGACTTCACTGCCTGCTTTTCCACAGCTGTTACCAGGGCCTGTGGTGAGAGAGAGCTCACACCCCGTGAGCCAGGCAAACAGCTTTGACAAAAGAGGAGGAAGAGGGAAGACGGGAAAACTGCCTGGGACAGATGTGCCACTCTCCTTGCAGCCACCACTGCCACCACACAACACATGGACCTCCCTGAGGATGAAGGCAAAGGCACCAGGGCAATCGTGTATCGCCCCCTGGCCCACTCCTTGCAGCTGGGCTGCAACATCCACCCATGGGCGACAGAGAAGGTGCAGGTATGTCCCTGCCATGGCTCCCCTCCACCTCCAGATGGGACAACACTCATTGCTGCCTCAAGGCCATTTTAACAACTTACTGTATATATTGTTATGGAGTAGCTACAGGATAGTCAGTTTATGGCTGGTCGTGTTTATCTATGCATATTACATACATAGTTAATTGTATTATTCTTACCTTATAGTTAGTTATTGTATTCTGAGAGCATGCTTGTTCATGCACCTTCAAGCTAGACATTGTGTCCTGGAATTTGTTATGCACAACACGCATCTGACTTCAATGCTATGCAAGCACAGATCTTTCCCTGAGGAAGCATTAACAGCATTAGAATTAAAGGAAAATTGACTAAAATTTATGGAAAAAATAAGCCTGCAAATACTGTTTGATCCTTTTTGAAATCAGAATGACTGAACAGTGGTGCAAAATTGTTTGTCCAGATCACAAGACACATGTGGGAGTGCATAGAAAAGAGTGGGACTGCATGCGCTGTAAGCATTTTGCATTTTAAGAGAGTTGTTCAGATGCTTGCAAACACAAGAATAGGTTTTATTGTGCATTGCTCTGTGACTAAAAGTGAATGTTCTCTACCATCAAAAAGAATATTTAATCATTTAATCTTTGTATCAATAGTGATAGACGCTCAAACTTTTCCCATCAGAGCTGAGCTCTGATGTATTTTTTTTCATCTCTTTAGTGTAAGTTTCCAGTCTGAATAGCACAAATATACATTTACTTCCAATGTTCAGTAAATAAAACTACCCTGAAATGAATGTTCACTGGGCCAATTTGTATTGACGTTGAGTCTTTTCATAATGTGTCACCCAGTCTGAACTAACACCATGTGAAAACTAAGCTTCAGGAATGAGAGGGCTTCCCCAGCCAGTAGGTCATGCCAGGCCACTTCATTGCATCACTTCAGAATGAGGGAAATTTGGAAAAGGCCTTGAGCAATGAGTGGTTTTTTACCTTAACTGGAAAAAGATAGCCACACCTTGGTGAGAATGGCCCTTGCATGGTGACCCAGAGTGGCAGCCATCCAAGGCCAAGCTGTTCCAGAGCCTGCCTCTCACTCCAGCAGTCGATGGGCTTGGAAAGCGAGGGGGTCCTGCTAGCCTGCTTCTTTGGGCGCAGCTCCTCGTGCACTTGCCTCCTGATCAATAGGAAAAGAGCTTTATGTTTGTGTCACTGCCAAAGGCAGCCCAAATGCAAAAGACAGGCTGCCTTCAGCTCTGCACACCTTGAAAAATAAAATTGGGGCAGTAGGAAGGAGGAGGAGGAAGACGGAAAATTCAAAAGCACAGGCATAAATGACAAAATGAAATGGCCCAGAGTAATGCGATGCTTCACACTGGAACTGGGCATCAGGGTGTGGGAGATTTTCTGGTAAGGAATGGACATCCTGTGAACACTCCAAGCACTGAAGATCTGTAACTAACTTGTATGTAGGCTTCTGTACTCAAAGGTTATGAGCGGATAACGATAAGGACTGAAAGGTTACCTTCGGGCAGCATGAATGCTGTGAAAAAGGGAAGAAAGCATGATAAAGACAGAACTTCAATCAGGATGTAGGTGGGAGCCACGTTCACGTGAACAGGTAGCTTTAACCAATGGTAGAATACTTAGGGTCACGTGTTTGCTTGCTGAAACCAATCATAAGACCGACGGCGCGTGTAATGCGATAACGGAATGTATATTAACTGAGCTATCTGAGCAATAAAGTGGCATCAACCTGATCATATTGATCGTCGTGTTGTGTCCGAGCCTTCCGCGCCAACATCAGGGGAGGGAAGAAACATTCCCTCTCAGCATTAGGTGCCTTGGCGTCCATGAGCTAGGACACACAACTGTTTGCCACATGGCCCAAGGCCTTATCCGAAAGGAAACCTTCTCGTACCACCTCAGTGGGACTGAGAAAGAAGGACTGGAGCTCCCAGATCTTTGGGCAAACTGGTGTATGTAAAGCAGAGGGCTGTGCTGGGTGAGGCATTCAGAGCATTTCCTTTCCTCGTTTTGATATAATGGGCATGCTCTCTTCTCTTCCTCCAGACATGTGCACTGGTTCTGTATGCAGCTGCAGCAAGTTAGGCAGCTCTGCTGAGGTTTGTACCCTGACAGATTCACAGTGCTTTCGCCCTGACTCTGCTGCAGGGCAAAGTCCCCTGCTCTTTGTTGGAGTTGTGGGTGGACATGGCCCAGGAGGGACCTGTAAGTAACCCAGCTGGTGTGTTGGGCTCTTGTCATGTGCTAAGGAGATGCATGCTCCTCCCTGTGTAACCATCAGGACTCAAACCTGAGGTCTCAAGCTTGGTATGGCCACGAGGCCAGGTGGCTGGCTGTGTGAGGATAGATGGACTTATTGGGGCCAGAGCTTGTCAGTGCTGGAGGTCCCATGGGCAGTGTCAGCAGTGCATGCTGGGCCACAGGAAGGCAAGGGCTGACGTGGGCAGGGCAGTAATAACTAAGAGTGGATCTTAGGAGAGCCTGGAGAATGCGGTCGCAAGTGTCCATGATGGCATTCACCTTGGGGTAGCAACCAATATGTGAGATGCTGCCTTAGTTTCCTCCATAGCATGGCAATTGCCTCACAGTATGGCAGTTTGTGCCCTGTATTCCCTTAGAGGTGAAAAATCAAAGCTGGATAGGATGTTGGCTTACTTTAGAGATAACAAAAGAGCCTGTTCATGGGCGTAAGAAAACAACATAAGCACTTGGCACAGCCAAAGAAACTCATCTCAGTGACACAAGATTTTTGTAGAAAATTGATCAATTTCAGTTAATTTTGTTTTAAACTCTGGTGGTGGTGCATAGAATTACACCTCCATCCCTGGAGAAGATGTTATGGGATTGTTTTATTTTTGTTCACCTTGTTGGTGTCTCATAGTGAACAGTTCCTTTTAATTGCTCTCAGATAGGCTTTCATTTCCTCAGCTATGGCCGCCTGTCACTGTCACGCCTATTTCTTTGCCTCTGCAGCAAGCAGTGTGTCTGGTAGCTCTCTGGTACTACTCTGCAGTCCCTTATTTTTTGTTCAGCAGCATTAGCTTTCACACCTAGCAGCCGCGGGTTTATTTCTAGGACTGGAAGGAGAACCCCACCTGATGATTATCTGAGATCTCAGTTATTCCTGAACCCTCTAACCCATTGTAGGAAGTGATAAAAGAAGCCATGGCAGGAGGCGAACTGTTCCACATAGTTATGCTCAACTTTCTGTTCCTTTCAGTTTAGTATTGAGTGAGAACAGGATTAATAAGATTGACCACATTTAAAAGCATATACGTGATCCAGACTGTTGTTAGGGACTTAAGGAAAATCCAGAAAGAATTTAACATTTCATAATGATTCTCACTTCCTAAGTCTTTGTTTTAATATTTCCACTACTGGACAGAAAGCATTTCTGAACCCATGAACAGATTCTCCATCTTTGCCTGGAAATCATCTTTATTCCCATTACAACCCTATTAGACATTTCAGTGGAGTGGTACCTTCAGCAATGTGTTTGCTGAGTTTGTTTAGTAAATAGTTTGAGCTTTGTGACCTGATCTTTCTGACATCCTTTTTCAACTACGTTTAATGTTCCTAGGAGTAAAACCATACCTCCTCTTCACTGGCTTTCTCATTCATTTGCTTTTTCCCAGTTTGCTGAAACACTTCAGTCTGGACGAAAGACTGACTTTCTTACTTCAGTGCCCTAGTTTTAAGTTTCAGGGTGGCTGTGCCTGTTTTGATCAAATATAGACAGTACAAAATCCGAGGAAAAAACTCAGCATACCTCACCACTGAACCATGATGTCTTTTTCAGGTATATACCCTCCTTCCCTTTTCTCACTTTCAGTCATCCTTTCACTTTTCCTGAAAGGACAGGCTTGCGCATTCACTGTTTCACTAACTGTGCCCAAAAGGAGAACCATCTGAGAAGCCTAGATCTCAGCAACTAAGGTAAGGAAGATAGATCATAGCTCCTCAAGGTACTACATAGGCAAAATATGTTGTTTAGGACAGAACCGCAAAGCCAGGACCATGAAACAAAATTAGGGATGTCAGAGTTGAGTATACTGATTGAATGCACCAGAATCACACCTGATGGCTGAAGATAAGAAGACCTAGATCTTGAATGAGAGACCTTCCCTCAAAATCTTTGGGATCCAGGCCAGTAGCTGAGAAGTTGCAGGCAACGTTGGCAAATGTCACTCCACACAAATCAAATCTGTTGAATCAGTACTGAACCGCTGTGGGAAAAAAGAGAGGGGACTGTATAACTCCAGCAGGGAAAAATAGATCTAATCCAGACTTGTCTAATGATATGCATCCATTTTTGTCACAGCCAAGTGTCTTTGGCTGCTTTGCATTTGAGTTGCTTTCATCACCAGTAGGAATTCATTTGGTACTTCTCATGGCTTTTGCCTACACAAACAATACACTCAACATTTCAATGACAATTAAACTGTTTTCTGAAATTTGGTTTTAAAACAGCAGTTGGAATTAAACAAAACTTTGAATTAGAACTCCAATGAGATGAAAAAATGAGCAATCCTTCTGGTAAGAAGTTGAATACTTTTGTTTATTAGCTCTGCTACTCCCTTTAGCTTCAATTAACTTTCATTCCAAAAAATTTATGCAATTCCGTGTGAATGGTAATAACCCATTTTAAAAGGTCTCAGGCTTCTCCTTCCACTCATGTAGAATTTCAGATGTTCAAACAGTTGCCCTTCCAATAGCAATGCCAGTGTCAGGCAAGCTTGCTCTGCAGTTCCTCAGCAGATTAGCTTGGACTTGCCACCTCTTTAGATGGCTTCTTGTTCATTTGCAAAGCTCAGCAGAGTCCAGTTTTCATTCCTTTATCCCTGGAAGACTCCTTGCTCAGGAGTCCATAATAATTTAGGGTCAAATTCATGCTATATCTTACACCATTTAACATCCTTCATTTTGAAAGATCCCGAAGCATGTAGAAGGCAGAAGGCAGTCAACTGACCATAGTGCTCAGACACATGGGTAGTCCTGTGTCAACTGGGATAAGTCAGTTGGGCTACAAATAAAGGCAAAAGTGTGTCTGTGCAGAGCTGTGTGTACAATCCCTTACCCTCTGCTGAAAAGCAGCAGGATTACGACATATATTTAGCAGTAATGTGACTTTAATTAAGGTCATCAGATGCATCTTTAACAATAAAGTTTAGGCACAGGAGGAGATTCAGTGCAAACTGATAGTGGTCACAATGATTTGGTTCACATCTGCCTTCTTAATAAACGTTCCGAGGAACCTTTAGGGAGCACAAACCACAGGAACTTTATTTTATGTCTCTTCGGAAGGCTTAGATCTCCTGAACCACAATGTAGCTCTTCATCAGGCAGGAATATGATAACATGATATTGCTACAGATATAGAAAATTCCAGCTTATTCAGTCATGAGGGCCTCTGCCTGCAGCTGTTGCAAATGCATATGCATCAAAGTGTAACAGCGCAGTAAAAAAACCCTTTTGACCTTCTCTGCTGTAGGGCCTCCTCAACAGCTATTCAGTTTTCTTCCACTTCTGTATAGCCTTTTCTCATTATTTTTGCATCAGACACATGGGTACTTGGTTTCCTTTCTTGACAACTGTGGCAATATTTTTTGAGTCTATAACACAAGTTTTTGGGGCGTCAGAGGAAACTTGCGTGTCGTACAGGATCTCCGGTATCCAGGCAGGGAGGAGAAAAGACACAAAGACACAGGATCCCTGATGCCCTCTTCTTTCTGTTGGCAGCTGGAAAACAAGCTGCGATTCAGTCTTCACTTCCAGACAGCTCCACTACTGCCAGGATCCCTGGAGAGACAGTGGGGATTCAGGCCACGAATGTCTTAACACTTCCAGTATCAAAACCAGAAGGAAACAATGTGGTTTGAAGAAAGAAATTCAATTTTATGAGCGCATATTAAAACACCAGAACAAGAGACACGGCATGTTTTTGTTTGTTTGGACTTATTCTCATTTTAAATGCCATTTCCTGTTTTACTAGCTGATAAAAAATCAAGGTTATATACGCTATGGTAAAATCTGACACAGTTCCATTAATTGCAAGGAAGCAACTTTATGCTGCTTGAGGCTCTGGCCCTTTTAAACAAGCTTCATGTGTCAGAGACTCTTTGAGCATACCTTGATGCAGGGAGAAGAAATATGTATTTGGGATTCATGGTTTAACTCTGCATGATAGTGTAACTCATATTGCTTTCATGTACCCTAATACCAGCTTATTAAAAAATTATAACTGCTCTCATTTTATCCCTTCTCTCCTTGTTGCAATGCAATATTTCATGTGTATTGATTATATTCAAAAGTACCCAAGTGATGATTTCTCCTCCTTTATTATTCCTGTATTTCACACCCTGTAAGACTTGATCTGAAATATGTTTATTAAAAGTGACAGCTGGAAACATAAGAACCCGAGCACAGTGAAGACATTATCTACCTTGCTGGGTTGTGCTCCTGTTCTGCTTCAGGCTAGGCTGCCTTTTGCAAGATTTTGTCATCTGAAAAGTCATTACTACACAATGTGTAATAAACACAAATGTGTCCCCGGAAACACTGATAAGAAAAATTGGTAGAAAAATGAAAAATTTAAAAAATTGGCTATTTTTTAAGTCATTTTCGGTCTACAGGTTTCAAAATGAAATAATTTTGTGTGTCTGGCACAGTTTGCATTTTCTTACAAAATGTTCTTTTGTTTTCCTTCTAGTATTCCCTCTTTCATACCCTTTTTGTCTCTCCATATATCCTTTCCCAGTCTTACCACACTGCTAAGAAAAGGAAAGCAATATGGTGAGAAAAACTTAAACAGTGTGGAAAACAGATTTTTAAAAGAAGGGGATGATGACAAAAAACTGCACATTTTGTCATCTCCTGCTACAGAAAAAGCAGAAAATTGAGATGAAGAAGAGATAAAGCACTCTTCTCTTAAAAAGTGTTTAGCCAATAGTTTGCACATGAATTGTAATTAATTAATGGCATTAGTTCCTTCCTCCCCCCGCCACTGCCTCGTGAGCATAATTTCATTCTGTCCTCTGTGGAGGCGCGACGGGGGGCAGAGCAGAATGAGGATGCTACAGCCCATCTCTGCAGTACAGCCACAGGGCATGGGGTCTCGGGTTAGACAGATGAGCGTGGGGAGAAATAAGCCCCCCTGGTAAATCTCAGCGCTGGAGTTAAGCTCTTCTTCCCCTTTCACAGTAGTCAGGAAGATAGATTAGGGTTTGGTGGCACATTCAGCTGAGGGAGATGTAAAAATCCATGCTGCGGCACTTTGAGTTCACCTGCAGTCCTCTTTTCCCCCTGGTGACAGTACCGGCAGTTTCGTGGCGAGAGAGATTTTTTGACCAAGTGAGCCTTGCTAGGTACAAAGAGATCCGCAGGAGAGGGGAACTACTGCGTCCAGGGCCAGCCTGCAGTTAGAGCAAATGAAGGGGATCATCAAGGCATTCCCACAGGGATGTAACAAGGACATGGGTTGTCATGCTGCATTAGGAAGGCAGCTGTGACAGGGGACATAGTGATTCATGCTCTAAATGCAAACGCGTCATTCATGCTTTGAATGGTGCTGTACTCTCTGAGTAGACCTGGTAACAGAGGTAGGTCTAGATCTGAAACAGAGTACCAGCCCACAAGGAATGGGGACTGATGCTCCTCACCCAATGGAGAATTGCGCTAGAACTGGAGTATGTGTCCGCTGTGCACCACAAGCATGGTCCAGGTGTTCCTATGCTCCATGTCCAGCATCAACCAGTTTGCAGCACTTCAGGGAAAAAGGAAAGGTACCTCAAAGCTAGTAATTTTGGAATTATATGTCAGCTCACAGGGAATGTTTTCAATTTCACTTTCTCTCTGTGATAGTTACTACTCCATTGCTAAGCAGTACCAGTCATTTCTAAAACATAAGAACGCAGCTGTGCACAGATCTATGGATGGTAGGATAGACAGAAGCATGAATACTCCTCAGCAGAAGCCTAGAAGAGAAGTTATGTCCTCTTCCTGCACCCAAAAGCGAGCAGGGCTCTGGTTAGAGGAAGATAGGAAGGTCTGAAAAGCTTTTCTAGTTTTACTGCACTTAAGAAGATTTCTGTCAGGGCCCTGAGGGCAGTAATAGGCCTTAATAACCCTGACCAGCATCACCTGGGGCCTCCATCCACACCCATGTGCTCCATTTAAGCTCAGCCCTGAGGTATTTTGTTCCACCTGAACTATTTTGGAGAAGTGCTAGTCTACAGCTATTGCTGTGATCACCCTTGATCTGGACTGTAATCCACAGGCTGACTTCCTGACTTGACCTGGGGCCTGCCTCGGATCTGTGGTTGGTGATGCTCCTGGGAAAGATGGGCTAGCAGAATAAGGAGCGAGTAGCACAGGAGAAACAGCTCGCACCACCAGACCAGCGGTATCTCGGATCAGGTCTTGATACCAAGTGACACTTGATAGTCCCAGACTGTAGAGCAGTGCCCACAGGCAGGGTTGGGAAAGGAAACAACTTGAATACAGCAGCTATCTCTGCAGAGGAGAGAGCTCTGGGATGCTTACAGCTGTACTTGAGGAACTGGGTGCTGTATATCAGCCTATTTGATCTCCTTGGGGTGTGGGGGTTAGGACTAGGTCTTGAATAAAACATGAAATCACTAGAACATTTAGTTTAACTTCTCCAGATCTCTGTATGAGACTCGAGCCAGTGTTGTATTAGTGATGCTTTAAAACTTGATCTGCAGCTGTTGCCTCTAATAAAGTGCTGGTAAAAAAGCCTATATAAGCATACTACGAGAACAGCTTAGAAAACTTATTCTACAATTGACTTTCCTTCGGGGAAAGTATTTCAACAGTGATTGTGGCAAGTTTTCAAACAATTTATCTAGAAAAGAATGGTCAAATATGTTAAGGGTGGTTAGGTGCCAGGCACCTCATGGGCAATGAAGTAAATACAAGCTGGGTATACAGCTCCTACTTATCTCTTATAAACTCTCCAGCTGACAGTACTGAGGTCTAACCAGCTTGCGTTCTTCCCTTTCTGCAACTGATTCTTACCCCTGTCTAGGGAAAGGCTCTGGAGAATCAGTTCATGCAATGCTCCTGGTGTTTAAGCAGCGTTGGCATGTCATGGTGGGGCTTGACTGCGACCTCCTACAGCTTCTGTAAATGTTAACTCGTGGCCAGATGAGACTTCGGAGCATCCCACGTTTCCTATGATGTTAGAAAAAAGGGATGAACACTTGAGTGATGGATTTATCAGGTGTTTTCACTGCTAGAGCTTCATCCTGCTCACTTCCCACACCTATTTCTGCTCCAGCTCTGCTGAGTATTGCTGACTAACTCTTATATGGGTGACTCAGAAGAACTCACTCTGGTTCAATATTTCACTATGTAATTATAGGGTACCAAAGTTGTTATTAATGTTGGTGCAATGCAAAGATATTATCTTCATTCTCCATATGTTCTGTCAGAACAAATGTTATTCCTACAAAAGACATTTCTGTACCAAGTCATAAAATGTAGCTGTTTTCTCCTGCCACTGCTGTTCATTTTTACCTTCCAAATAACTGTTTACATTATAGAGGATGAAGTCAATCCATCTGTGTTTTGCAAGTAACAGGACCACGTGTCTGGTAGAGGTCAGCTGTAGGCATTATGTGAAACCATGGGAGTCAAGAAAAGCAGTTAAAACAGCAGCCACGGCACTGTCTTAATGATGACAGACATCAAAATTGATGTTTAGCCAAATGCTTGTTCCAGACATTTTTGGAATGAAGTGCCAATGACTGTCAGAGATGTCCTCAGAAAGGCAGAATGCTCCATCCAGCCCAATGCTGGGAACATTTGATTACTTGCTGTAAATATGAGTAAAGGGAGTGCTAAAGGAGGGAAGTGTAATGCTGTGCTGAAACGAGCAAAAGGGTGAGGCAGAACCGCTGCTTTGACACTTGTGCTGGGTTGCAGGACTCTAAATTTGGCACCAACAAGGTCCAGATTTTCCTTTCCTCTAGACAGAGGCCTACTTTCACTTAGTAGGGCTATAACTGAAATCTTTTTTACCTCCTGAACTTCTCCATTCCTCACTTTCTCCACTGAGTTGAGTCAAGCATCTTGCTCATCCCTTATAATCCATTCATGATCTGAATGTTAAATTTCATTTGGCTTTTGTCTTGGGGGGTTTACTGAGCCTATGGCCAAACTTTCAGTTCTAGCGTCTTTAGTCTTTCTCTGTGAACAGAGGTGGACTGATTGATATTTAGCCCACTGTTCCTTTGCACAGTATGAGTAACATTGACAGCATCATCAGAGGAACTTTGTCCTGCCAGCCAACTCTAAAACTTTTATCCACAGCCTGGTCACCTTCACAGAGCACCAAGAAACTGCAAAATGTTTGAGGTAAAAATGAGAATTTGGGGCTTCTCAGGTACCTATCACTAGTCAAAATGCAATGCATCAGATTTACCCTCAGAGCATTTTGTATGATGTAGTCTACAGACTCTTCATGTTGCCGTGGTAGTTCTAGCATTGCTGATATTCACAGCCAGCTCCTTTCCGTGGGTACAGACACAGGAAAGATCTGTCAGTGGTAATGTGAAGTAGTTGATGTAATCACAGCTACACTGATACACTATTCATTCCTTACTATGTCCTGTGAATACTTTCCTTATGATGTACTATCATCATTCTGTGGGATGCAGGCAGACCACCCATTCAAAAATCATCTGAATTTCAGCCAAGGCAGTAAAACTGAATTACTCATGAATGCCTGTCACCAGACTTGCTTTTTGCTCACATTTTTTGGAAGAAAAGTGGATAATGCCTCTTTGCCTTCTTCAGTGCTCTAACTTTGGGTAGCTGAATATCTTCCAGAGCAGATCAACAATGATCAATGCAAAGTCAATTAATGCAAGTCACAGATTAGTTAACCCTATGGAATTTATCAGATACATATAGGTGTCTATTGTTAGGTGCCTCTGTGCTTGCATAGGAATTTCCAGACTGTCCTGATACGGCAAAAATGAACTTTTAGAAAAATCAGTCTGAAATGAAAAAGGCATTTCTAGAAAGCTTTTTTAATAAAAGAAAAATACTTAGCTGCATATACTGCATGCAAGTCACACATAAAACAGATGTAGCAATTAACTCTCAATGCATCTCTTCTGAAATGCAATGGACACAATTCTATATTTCAATGTGTAGATGAATGACTTTATCATCAATAATATGGCTTTGCTATAACCATTATTTCTATGACCCAAAAACGGGTATTTAATTTTTTTTTGTTGTAAGTCATGGTCTTTGTTAGTGTATTTGCTGTAGCTCAGAGTGGCAGGCTGCTGAATGCGGGTTTTGGTCGCTGACTGCAGTTTAACAAAAAAACCCCATCAGAATATGTATATTGGTAAATTTAAGCATAAAGGTGTCCCTATACACCATGGCCCCTGCTGAATCAAGGTCTTCAGTTCCTACAACTTTAGTATCTTTGGCATACTGCAAGATTGTCAACTATTCCTGAGCAGCTAAATATTACTGTGCAATAAAATAGGGAATTTCTTTCGTCTTTTCCATCATTACAACTTCATAGAGTATGTTATTGCTCCTCCCTTTTAAAACATGTTGCAGTTTTACATGGCATATCCATACCTGTCTCTCAGTTATGCCCTGACAATTTACCTGCAATTATTTCTTTTTTTATTTCTTTGTGATTACAATTGTTATTCCAGTCTAGTTTACTCATTGCTTTAATTTCATGCTCATCATTTGGGTATTGTTCAAAGCTAATAGCATGATCACTGCTCTGTTGTAAATAGGACAAGACATATTAGATGTCTTAAGGAGTTTATAATTCAAAACAGATTGATGACCGTAGTTAACGCATTGCATTCCAAAGTAATCCTTCCTGTGTTTGCTTTTTCCTGCTGGCTTCCAAATGTTTGACAAACTGATTTCATTTTTAGAGCACTGGCTCTGTGGTTCATAGCTACTCACCAAATAACTTCTGCAGCTTATGTTGCCAGACTGTGGTTATTGGTTGTTAATGTCAATATTTGTACCCGGGATTTACATTGCTACTTTCATGGGGATGAAAGAGATGCGGTAGATAGGCTACATAACAGTTTCTGTTCCCTCCTTGGATACCCAGGGCTGTGATTTCACATCATAACCCTTCGGATTATGATCTGCTGCTAAGGGCAGCCCTGTCCCCATCAGCCTCTCTGCATTGAATATGGTGGCCTGAAGTCTCACTGGCAGGAGATCACCTCACTTATCTCAAAGACAAGTTCCTTTTCTTGTTTCTGCAAACTGATCTGATTCCACCTATGGCTGCAAAAACCTGTATTTGATGCAATGAAAATAGTGGGTGGGTACAGTCAAGAGACAAGCGCCTGCAGTTAGACAAGGTTAGGAGTAATATTAAACTACACCACAAAGTACCACTGATATTAGTAACATTATTTGTAGGTTTAAAGGCAGTTGTTCTGAGTTGTTCCTAAATCCTTGAATAGGAGACTAAGAAATGGAAAAAGAGTTAATAAAAAGTGACTAATGTAATTCATTGTTTACTTATTTGTAATGATGGTTTCCAGAATGCAATCTAAAGTCCAAGCTACAAGTAGACACAAAAAGGAAAAGTTGTGTAAAGTCTATGCCCTTCCTTTTGAGAGAGCTCATTGCCTGAAATCTGTATTTCCTATAGAATTTCATCCTAAACAGGGAACAGAAGTCTTTCTTAATTTTGTAGAATGCAATCCTTTCTTTTGCAATTCTTGAAAGTTTTGTATTAGCAAGTGTTTTTGTTGCTGTTATAATCTAGACTCATATCTAGATTTCATGTATCTCATAAACTTGCCTCTCTTCTTTTAAGTAGGTATACTCTCAGGTCATCTAAGTATTCCCGAGGGATGAGCAGTGCAACCTCGCAAGCAGATCCAAGTCAGCGTTCCTGTTCATGATCATATTTCTTCATTGCTTTTTTGGAGTTGTTTTTTGCCTAATCTAATGACAAACAGCTCAGATGAAGAATGCATTGATTTAGGAGAGTTTCAAGGAGGCCTGCATGAAGTGATGTAGGTATTCTAAAAATGTATCATGTTCCTTTCATCTGCAAATCTTTCTAAAAGAGGCAAGTTGGAAAGAGGGCTGCCTCAGAGAGAGTTCCTGTGAATACAGGAAAAAGCAAAAAGCTGGCACACGTAAAGAACTGGAAAGTGTAGCGAACATTTAGGAATGTCACTTGCCATATGTTCGTGCCTAGTAAAGAAATGCAGTGAAGTGTTTCTGCCTTAGCTATGGGGTTTTGTTAGGACAAACACCTTTATTGGCTTCTTTTCTGATGCACTTGTGTTTTCAACCATGTAGATTTTACTTAGAAAATGATTTACGAAGCCCATTGCCCCCACTGATTATTTGTCTCCTTCCTTAGCAGAAACAAACGCAGGTAACTATGGAGCACACAATAATTGTTTCACTGGAGTATCATTAAAATTTCCACTCTGGCTGCAGATGGTGACAGGTCTTGTGGCCAAGAAAAATAGCCTAAATTTTGCAGCAAGAGAGTAGATCAAAAAGACCCCACTTTTTTTTCAAGTTTACAGGTACTACTTAGATAATCTACATCCACTTCTGCGACGTAATTTTTTTCAGCTTATGAAAAGCCTGCTATCCTCAGACTAGAAAAAACCTAACAAACTTATCCTGTACATTCAATGCAATTCTTTCTGAGGCTAAAAAGATGTAAAGATTAGACATGTGTTATGAATCCTAGCCAGGAATCTGTCTTCATCCTGTGCCCAAAATTCCCTGAAGAGCTAAAGATGTCACTTCTGGGTAACGTTAGGCTCTCGTCTGCCCTAAGAATATTTCTGAATGATCCTGACCCTCCCCGTAGCGTTCGGCTAGGCAAGGCTCCAGGTCTGCCCCGATCGCCCCCTTCCCTCCTGGTTCTTCCCATTCATTTTTCTGATATGCTTTCTAGGTGCACACCCCACCCCCCCCACACCCCCCCATTCTATTTTTGCTCGTGTATTTTTGTGTGGTGCCTATGTAGCTTTCTTCCGCTGTTAGCCTAATTAAATCTAATTGCATTACTGGGGTAGCCTTCTACAAAGCTTTGACTGCAATATCCCATTTGGTTTAACTCGAATGTTAACTAAATGTGCACATGTTGTTCTGAGAGCACCTCAAATGAGACAGAGCCCAGGCTATATAAAGCAAATGTGGTTCTAGCACATTCCGTTTAATAGGGGATAACAAGAAATGAAATGGAACACCATAACTTCTCTCTGTTCAACCTCTCCATTGCTTGGAATCATAAATGCAAGCAAGTATTTTGCAACTTTGGTATCTTTGTTGGGTTTTTTAACATTCAGGGACTCATGTACGTTCCTGAAGAAAGATGGGGAGGTAAGGATTATGGGATTGCAGGTGCTGAAGCAAGGTGAGAGCTCAGTTGATGTTACAGGACATGGAGCAAGCTCCAGAAGAGCTGCATCCCTCAGTGCATCATTTTACCCTTCAAGAGGAGAAAGGATCACACTTATCAAGTGAAAAGTGTTCACCATCCATTTGGAGTTTGGATGAAGCCCTGTTGGATTTACGAACTTATTAATACCTCAGTAGTTATGTTAATCTTTGAACTAAGTTTATTTTTATGCTAAGGTGTAGTGAATAGCTATGATAGAATGATGCTCTTGCTTGATCTTTTCCGAGGACAAGATACAAAGTTTGCATATTCTGGCTATGATAATGTTAACCCTCATGATCCAGCTGGCAGGAGCAAGGGGTGGAGTGCGTAATCGATTTGTATTCAGACTGCTACAGTGCCCATCCCTAGGGACTGGTTCACAGGGCAAGGGGTGGAATTTTAATGCATTTAAATTGAGAGTGGTATAAGGTGAACCTCAATAATCTGGTCTGCAGGGGCAAGGGGTGGAGGAGGAGTCTGAGATAGGTAGTAAATTCAGGCTGATTATGTTAATTGCAGTAACTTGTTTTGCAGAGGTGAGGGGAGGGAAAGTGCATGTGTGTTTTGCTGCCATGTTGTGACCAGCCCTTACAATCTGATCCCCAGGGACAAAGGGTGGAGTTCCTGAAGAAAATATATTAAAACTGTGATGTTGATAGTAGAGTTTATAAAGTACAAGAACACAGGTGCCCCTGAGAGGGATGGTGGTCCATGCCAGAGCAGGGATGCCCCCAAGGGGACTGTGGGTGGCCTGTGCTGGAGCAGAGGAAGAGAAGTAAAGAAAACAAGTGTAGCAGGAAGAAAGTGTTACGTATACAACCTCTACCTCCAGAGCTGCCCAGCTCCTGGCCAGAGGAACTGGGATGGACAGAGTGATCTGCTGGGACAAGGAAGAAGGAGAGAGAAGTGTTTGGTTTAAGTTGAGCCTAGGGCAGGGGGAAGAAGAGGTCTTATGTGTTTGCACTCCTTTTTCCCCCCTCAAATAAATTACCTGATTTCATTGATCAGAAGCTGGTGTTAATTGGCAATAAATGGAATGAAATCCAGATTCCCCGAGTCAAGACTTTTGCCTGTGACCTTGCTGAAGGACCAGGAATACTCAGGTGAAATGGAAGAACAAAGAGTCACAAGAAAACCTTTAAGCAGGAGGTCCTGGCTATGGAGAGGACGTGGGTCTAAACTAAGGAACACATGAGAGAATAAGGAAGTTGAGGCAAGAATGTTTACTGGGCTTATTACTTTGCCTTAGACTGCATATTTCTTATATTTCTTGGCTAAAGAGTCAAGAAAAGCAGTCTTGTGTGATTCTTGTGACACTTCTGTGCATGTGCCTTTGTGACTCTGTGTGTATGTTTGTTTACACCTACAGTACATCCAAGAAGTTAATTGTAAGCCAAACGAATTGCATCTCAATCATGTGTTTGGGGTTGGAGTGTGTTTAGGTCACTACAGAGCAGGGACTTGGGGGGTGATGCCAGTGCAATGGTTCCCTAATTGGTCACCATTTTAATGGTGCGATGCCTCAGAAAAAGATAGGTGTCTTTACTCTGGCTCTGAACTTCTTAAACTTCCAATCAGTGCATCTTATAGTACTATTTGCTACTAGCTTAATTATTAATCTAATATCACGAGTCTTTTCTCTATGGAGTTTGTTAAGAGATCATTATCGGGTCTCCTCACATGTTTCTTTTGTGTGATGGAAGGAAGGTAGGCTTTCTGGTCCCCAAGTAATCTGTCTTATACCTTATTCTTTGACTTTTTGAAACATGGACACCAGCAGGTAATCCGCTGCCTTGCAATTGGGAAAGGGAAAAGTGAAGAAAGAATGATTCTTGAACTCTTCCGTTTTTTCCATTGAATTTGTCTTTCAGGAGTATGGGTATTTGGATAATACTAGACTTAGGCTAGAAATATCCATAGTTCTTATATTTACGTGTGTCTGTGTGATGCAATGCAGATATGTCTTTCTAAGAACATTTTTACAAGCGGGTAGGTTCTTCCTCAAGAGCTAGGAGATGTTTGTGTCTATTTAGTGTCTTAAAAGATCCTGGTCCTTCACAGAACTTTAGTTCAACATTTTTTGGGAAGGGGAAGGGCTGATCAAATCAGATGCTTTTGGCCTTAAACCTCAGTGCTTTGAATCATCCCTTCTCCCCACCAGGAAATGAGGCCTCCATCATTTAGTAGCTACATAGGCAGCATAAGCATTATTCTGAATGTGAAATGAGCTTAAGCTAAATGCCTGAAGAATCTAGTGTGAATTTTTCCTTCTGGATATATCTGTATGGCGTGGTGCAGTGCTGTCTAAAGATACTCTTATTTCCATGCGGTGTCCCACTGAAGTCAGTGGTTCTGTATTTATAGACTGTTTGAAGCACCAGGTCCTCAGCTTTGGCTGCTAAAATCTATAGATACTTCACTGTAGCCTAGGCTGGAGAAAGATTGATGTCTTTGATATGCGCATAATGATGCAGCTAGACTTCATTTTCCGAATTCTTCTACATCGACACGCTTCTCTGTTTTGTCAGTATGATCTACAACAGAAACATGCTGAAGTGACTGCAGAGCATGAAAATATTACAGAAATATGTCAAATAATACATTTATATCGTAAAGCTTTAACACATTATGTGGTGTGTATTTGGAAAAAAAGGTATTGTGATTTAAGGCCTATCCCATTTATGTTAAATTGCTAGGGGAAAGAAGAAAGGAATTGAGAATGCTGAATTAAAATTGGTTTTTCTGGAGCTCTTCTGAGCTGGAATACGTATCAGCGATATGATACCTGAACACAGAATTGCTATGATCTTCCTTGTTGAAGGAGAGGAGCTTCATCCAAAATATCTCTCATGAATGTCACAAAAGTCGCATTTACTATTCTGGTATATTGTCATGAATGTGTCTTAGATGCAAAAATTATATTTGATCTCTCTACTTTCTTTGCAGATTCACTGTAGTGGGAGTAGGATCAGCCTTTCGTTAGATATTTTGTTCTGCACTCTGTCTATCTGTCTGCACCTCCCTCTCGTGCTCTCTTTAATCTTTCTGAGCAATTTTCTCTCTTCCTGCAGGGGTGATTGAAGTGATCCTTTGAAGCAACCAGCTTTGACATTTGGAAAAAAAAAATATTCAAAAATGAAAGAATGCTCTAATTAAGCAAAACATCAGTTAAAGCTCAAGCAGAAATATAAGATTCTGATCAGTTCTTTCATGTATGCTTGAAAACTGCACCGTGTTAGCAGAGGGGCTCATTAGAGGGTGCTTACAGAAACTCCAGATGATCGAGCAGAGACACCCATGAGTGATATCCAAGACTGTATGTAGGAAAATTTTATATTCACCACCCTTCACATAACATATGTTGTGACCTACTGCCCGAGCAGTTCAGGAAAAGAGAAAACTTTTGTTTATGCTGGGGCTATCAATCACTGTTCCAGAAGTGAAAGGGGGCTCAAAAGGATGTGCATATTCTCCACTGTTGGTTTCCCTGAGAACTGAGTCCTCTGGGTCCAGGCATTTACACATGTGTGTGCTTAATTGTAACCATGTGATTTATCAACTATATGGCAAGATTAAGATAAAGATCTTTTCAAGGCCATGGCGTTCTGTTCTTTCACACTGTTGTCCCCATCGTAGGTGTACGGTAGGTTGAGGAAATTCTGAAAGCACAAGCTTCACCTTGTATCCCCATGCCTCCTGGTCACCTGATACAAAAAGCTGAATTTGGATGTTGTGACAGCTGAGGCTGGCACTTCCACGCACCAAATGCCCACAGCTCATTGTTTCATCTGTAATGCCATTATTGCTAAGATAGCAATTACTTTTGCTGCGAAAATGACGCACAGGATATGATGAGGAGTTGTTCTGGGTTTACCCTCAGAGATGCTCTCTGCAGGACGGGGCTGGGGAGGGTGTCGGGGGCCAGTGGGTTCAGCCCCGCGGTGCCTCAGCCAGACAGTTCGCAGAATCCACTTCATAACAGTAGTGAGATACAGCTTAGAAATGAATAATTGTGGCATGCCCACACACCGCCCCTTGAAAAGCTGTTTAAGTGGAATGATATAAATCGTTCGCATTGTTTTACTCGCTTTTCCTTTTCTTTTTTGCTGAGCTGAGGAATAATTCTCTGCAGTGAGGTTGTGTGCTGCTAAGGTTTTTTTCTGAGCTTTCTCAACTCATTTAGTGTTGTTGGGTGAAAATGCTAGAGGAGCAAGGTGGGTGGAACTCACAAAAGCTCCTGGTTTCAGCGTCTCTGAGTTTTGGCTGTGCCTGATTCCTGGCATGGATGGTTTTCATTTAGTAATAGGCTTTTTTTTTTTTGGCTCCAGGCCTGTGGACAGTTACATGCATCCTTAAAAGTACTACCACAAGCCCTCCTGTTGGAAAGCTGCACACCCACAGGAGGCAAAATGGGTGGAACAGGCACAGAGGCAGGAGGAAGGTCACAGCACTTTGACAGGACTGAGAGTTTATTGCCTGCATTAATAACGTGCTAGTGCAGGAGAAATAAACTTTGAGAACCGGTTGCGTGTCGGGGTGGTACTATGGTGTGAAGACTTTTTTCCCCTGCAAGAATCTACAGCCTTTATCTTGCAGTGGGCACTTGTCACCAAACACTGTCCTAGGGGACTGGGCACATTTAGCCTGGCTGCTTCAGGTGGTTCTCCCCAGATTTTGCTGACCTTGCCTGGCTTACAGCACAGATATAATGCTCTCTTCCCATGGACTGCAGTAGGAGCCTACTCAGCTTAGAATGACACCCAAGTGTTAGGGGGGCAGTTCAAGCATGCATGCTAACAGGTTCTTGTGTCTTGCTGTTCCTTCAAGGGCACCTTGCAGAAGTCTCACTGCAAGGGCTGAGCAAGAACCTCTTCCCCTGGGCAACAAGAACTGTTTATGAACAGGGTTTACTGATGGACAGGGGTGCTTTTCCGGGGACAGGCTGGAGAATTCCTGACCATTCTGGTCAGTCTCAGTTTCAACGTGAGGCAACATGGCACAGGAGTATGTGGAACAGCTTCTAACCACTTACCGGTGACAGTTGTCATGGTGGTGCTCCAGACGTCTTCATAGTGTAGTTAAGAGTTGGGAAGGATGTGGCTGCCTGAGTGGTAATTATTTCCTCATGCATAAGTACAGCACAGGTTTAAAAAAAACCAAACAAACGTGCTTTTTGGCAAAAAACGGCTCTGAAGTACTAAAATCTTGAACCGTTGGCAGAACAAGGGAGAGCCTGTTCTTTACTCCTTCAGTCATCAGGCTTTTGTTGACAATTATTTTGGCATGCATAACATGCACTATGATGGACCGTACTTTTCTACTACCTCTTGAAAAAAAATGAGGATTGTGCTGGTGTTTGGTTCTGCAGCCTTCTCTGATGCCCAATGTGACAGAAAATAAGATCTAATAGAGTAAGTCTTGTGTTCCTTTACTTTTAAATACAGAACACTTATTGGCAGTAGATATGGCAATACCATTTTAAAGTTGACTCCTTTGATAGATTCAGTCAGATCTGACAAGGAGTCTGTTCCCAACTGATACATGTTGGGGCTTCTTGGCTAAAACATCTTCCCAATCTTTTGACAAATACAGTGTCTCAACACTGTGAATCTCACACCCACCACCCCCAAAATACTGTCAGAGCAAGTGGCTTTCTTTAGAAATGTCCTCTTTCCAAGTTTTGCACACTGAAAGTTCCTCTTCAGCTTTACTAAGTCTTGCTTGTGGGAGGATCTGATGACGTCTTTTCTTTTTATCCTCATCTGCAGCATATCAGTTGTTCCTGCCCTGCAGATTTCACAGCTGATCCCTGGCTGCATGCACCCCTCCAGCCTGCCTGTGTGTACTAATGAGGCTGGAAAGCAAGTTTCTCGGTGCCGGTCCTGTGAGCAGGACCTTGCGCTGGGACACCTGCGTCACTACCACAAGCAAAGCCCAGGGAGTGACATCATGTCATCAGATCGCCTGGCACAGTTCAGAGAGTAACAAATATTAATTGCCTTCTGCTGACTAACTGATGGCTATCTGTGACAGACAGTAACTATTTAGCTTGTTCTCGCTTCGTAGGTTATCGCCCTATAAGAAGAGAGTAGCTGGGTGAAGAGGCCTCTGGAAGGAGAAGGGATGCTCCTTCCCTTGGGGAGCAGTTGAATCCGCCCAAGGGAGAGACATCCAGATTACGGGGTGGATCAGAGGAAGCAGCAGCAAGGCTTTAGCAAGGCAGCAATTTGCAGCACAGCGAGGAAGTGAGAGACCGCTGAGAGAAGCAGAGAGCACACTTTGAACTCTGCTGATGTAAGAGAAAACCTCTTAGAGAGCTGAGGAGACTCTGCAGATAGTTGCAACCCACGAAAACCCTCCAAAGTATAGCTTGAGAGCAATGGCCCACCTTTCTAGGATACAACGGGCAGGGGGTGATTTGTTTATAAGCCTTTTAAACTACTCCTCTGTCTTACCTACTGTCGTACCTAGTCACTTGGCATCTTCTGATCTAAAAAGTCAACAAGGCAGGTTTTTGGTCTAATAAAGACTGGCTTTTTCTAAATTTGAACGCCTTCTAGGTTGTCTTTGAGGAGGTCCCTGTGAAAAAAAAGGCCTTGACAGATTTGCATCAGAGCTTGGGCTAGTCTGGGATCCCATCTCACAGTCTGGTGGTTTTCATAAAATGAGTTGGCAATCTATTGAATTGAATCATTGTAATAGTAAATGACACTTTGTTCTCATGTTACCAGACTTAACAGAAAATCCTGAGACTGAATCATCAGATCACCATGAAGATAAAGTGCTTTTCCATCCTCTGTGCCTGGTTTCTGCAGATCTGCTCTGAGGTACTTGGTTGGGCTGCCTCTGCCTCAGTGGAGGGACCTCACCTTTACAAAGCAGAGGACACTTTAATTCTCTCCTTCATCGGGGTATTGTACATCTCTAACACTCAAAAACTGCCTCCCCAAAACGTATCTTCAAGTTTTGCAATGATTTGGGGTAGGTTATGCTTTCCTCTATCCTGGGGAGTAGAGGACACTGTCAGGGGCCTGGACTGGTGGTCAGATGACGTGTGTGATGGAAAGAATAACACTGCCCTGTGTGGCTCTTTTTTCTGCCCATCTCTGTTCAGCTGGGACCCCTCGGGGCAGGAACTCTCTTGCACTGTGTGACTGTACAGCGCACACTGATGGTCTCGCTCTGGCTTGAGGATGCTCTGGAGAGGAAAAAGGAGCATTTCTGTTCTCTGACTTTGTCAGATCAGCTGTACCTCTGTTGTGCTCCCCCAGGTAGGCCAGGCAGATGTATTACCCATATTGCTGCTCTCAGGCACTTGCCAGCAAATCAAACCCTGTGAGACAGGAGTGTATGTTAAACCTCTCCAAAGGCTGGTTCAGTAGCTCTGTTCTCCCTTCCCTTCTCCACGGCTCTGTATGGATTGAACCTGCCCTGACCAAGGCAGAAGCACATCCTCCCCTGCTTCTTTAGGAGTCAGCAGAGCTACAAGATTTGCCTCTGGAGCTGCAGACCCCCCATCCTCCTCTCTGGGTTTAGACTTATCAGTAGCCTTAAGCTTTGGCAAAGGCAGAGGAAAATTACTTGGGGAGAAGGAGGAAGCCCTTCTCTGCCCAGTATTCACAAATATGCTGGTGTATATTAAGTCCATACTGTCCATGTGAAGAAGCACAGTAAAAGGAAAATAGGTACCTCCCACAGAAAAAAAAAAAAGCCTCATCAGTGCGCAGCTGAACTTCAAAAATGTTATACAATATCACTCTGAAACTCTTCAGTGGGTTTGTAGCTGGTCTAACCAGTCTTTTACATCATGGAATCTTCCCCTACATATTATTCATTAAACAAAGGTATTTACTAGAGCAGAAACTGCAGCACGTAGCATAGATAACATCTCTAGTACAGGGGGAAAAAAGCTCTAACCATTCTTTAGAACATACCTTGCTCTTGTGTGAATGACAGGTAATGCTCCTTCAGTGCAAGGGGCAACATATTCTCGAGAAGTACACAGAAGACTTCCACCGTCGGAGCAGTTAGGAGCCAACAAATGCCCTACTACTGCTTCCATGCACCTTGTTCATCTATGATTGTCGCTCTTAGTACGCTTTTCTACCTTGTTTTCCTGCATGTTCCATGTGGTGGGTTTCCAGCTGCTCCTGAGGGGTAGCCTTTTAAATCTGTGCCTTTCACTTTTTTCTATTTCATGGGCTCCTGAGTGTCTCTGATTTGAAGGGGTCCACCCGAAGGTACAAACAAAAAAGCCATCCTGCTGGCAAGTGGGCTTACATTTGGCATGTAGGAGGCTGTGGAGTCATTTGGAAGGCTTTACAATTGCACAGCTAAAAGGAGATTGAAAAGCCCAGTTTAGATGAAAGCAGAAAGCATTATTGTACTTGTACCCGTGTATGTTTTGGCTGCCTGATAATGGCTGTATCGGAGCAAAGGCCTTCTCCAAAGGAATTGAATTACATAGGCAGTGTTTACCATTCTGGTGGCACACAAGCCTTTCTTCCAGTTATTTGCATATGTGGTTTATCTTTCTATATCAATAAATGTTTTTCTTTTTTAAATTTCCTTGAACTGTCTCTCTTCAAAGTATCAACAAGCAAAGCTCCTTAATGGCTGCACATTGCTCCATGATCAAGGACATTTCTCTTCCACAGAACTGTTGTTTGGAAATGTCATGATGTTTTGACCAGGGAGCTGAGTTGCTCATGATAGAAAAGCTGTTTCTTGAGCAGGAGTGCTACATCCCTACGTATGTACCTATCCACATGGATACACCACTTCACCTTTTGAAAATATAAAACTTGCAGACTTTGGATCTTGACTGAGTAGCAAACTACCTGCTGACATTCTGTTTTATACAACTCCCAAAGTCTTCAGCTATTCCCTGAAAGAGATAATGCTCATGAACAGCTGGAATTTTCCTATCCTCAGGTTACCCTATCCCCACAGTGAGCTGTACAAAGCTGTCTGTAATGATGCCTCGCTGCCCTATGTAGCCAGTAGAGGCCAGTAGCTTAAACTCCAGAAACTCCTAACCCACCATGGTGGGTTGACCCTGGCTGGACACCAGGTGTCCACCAAGCTGCTCTATCACTCCTCCTTCTCAGCAGGACCAGGTGGGAAAATATAACAAAAGGGTTGTGGGTCAAGATAAGGACAGGAAGAGATTACTCACCAATTACTGTGATGGGCAAACCAGACTCGACTTGGGGAAAAATTACTTTAATTTATTACCAACCAAATCAGAGTAGGATAATGAGAAATAAAACCAAATCTTAAAAATACCTCCCTCCACCCATCCCTTCTTCCTGGGTTTAACTTCTCTCCTGAATACTTTACCTCCTCCCCTCCAGCAGCACAGGGACATGGGGAATGGGGGTTGTGGTCAGTTCACCACTTGTCTCTGCCACCCTTTCCTCCTCAGCAGGAGGACTCCTTGCTCTGCTTGCAACACTCTTGCTCTGCTCCAGTGTGGGGTCCCTCCCATGGGAGATAGTTCTCCATGAACTTCTCAAATGTGAGTTCTTCCCATGGGCTGCAGTTCTTTACGAGCTGCTCCAGTGTGGGTCCCTCATAGGGCCACACGTCCAGCCAGGAGCCTGCTCCAGCAGGAGCTTCCCATGGGGTCCTCCATGGGTGCAGGTGGATATCTGCCCCACCGTTAACCTCCATGGGCTGCAGGGGCACAGCCTGCCTCACCATGGTCTTCACCATGGGCTGCAGGGGAATCTCTGCTGCAGTGCCTGGAGAACCTCCTCCCCTTCCTTCTTCACTGACCTTGGTGTCTGCAGAGTTATTCCTCTCAAGTATTCTCACTCCTCTCTTCTGGCTGCTGTTGTGCAGGGTTTTTTTTCCCCTTCTTAAATATGTTGTCAGTGAGGTGCTACTACCACTGATGGGCTCAGCCTTGGCCAGCAGTGGGTCCATCTTAGAGCCAACTGGCGTCGGCTCTATCAGACATGGAGGAAGCTTCTAGCAGCTTCTCACAGAAGCCACCCCTGTAGCCCCCTCACTACCAAAACCTTGCTATGAAAACCAAATACACCCACAAATATGTAAGATTTGAGTTAATTTGTATTTGCTGTTGGAGGAAGGTCAGCTACGGGTGCTGCTGCAAACAAGTGTTAGCCAAAGAATGAAGGAGATGGAGCAGATTTAAACAGTCCTGGGCAGCCAGTCATTATGCAAGCAATGTATCTGGATACATTAAGAGAGATCAAACATTACTTTTCTTTTTTTTTATTTGGGAACAGCAGTGGCTGTGCAAAGACAAATAGGATATGCAGCTGGAGTCACAGAAATTTCAGATCTTTTTCTGGTAATGTTTTCGAAAGAACTGTTACAACAGTGGGTATAAGGGACTAAATATGTATGAATTATCATTTTATTACTTTTAGTCTAGCATCATATTTGTAATGTTATTTATTAAAGTCATTTTGGTGTATGGATTTTAAATAAGATATTATTATTCCCTACAGCATTACCAGTGCGCTGCTATTAATATTTAAAATCTGTTACATAGGACTACTGTGAGTTTGATCCTCAGGGTATTAAAAATAGTACTTAAAAAAGAAAACAGACTCTCTTAAGGAAGAGCCTCAGCAGTGTAATAAACAAATTGTTTAAAAAACACATCAGAAAATATAAAATGAAAAATATTAAAATGAAAATATTTTTGTAAGAAGTTGAAATCACTGTAAGTAATACACGTGGGTTCTCTAGCCAAACATTTTTCCTTAAAGTCTCTGTGTCATTTCACACTTGCTTCTGAGTGTCTCATTGTTCTGGGGAATTTAATCATGATAATTATGTACCATCTCTTCTTTGACAAAGACCCTTAGTGGTTAACAAACTTTTAATGATATTATGAGGTGTACGAATCACTTTTGCAATCAGGGAAATGCAGCCAGCACTGGCACAGAGTGTGGCAACTGCTTAGTAGCAAGGCAAACACGCTACATGGTGTCACGGTCATGGAAGGAATAGTTGAATTGGATCCAGTGGTGAAATAAACAGTGGTTCCAATTTACTCACCACCTAAAATCTTAGAAAGGGTGGACAGAGAAGTCCTATAACCTCGTCACCCTAGACCAGAGCGGGTTACTGATTCAGAAGGGCAAGAGCATGACAGCAAGAAACCACCTGCGTCGTTCCCTGCAGTACTTACAGCAGAGCACTGCAACACTTTTTGAGATTCAAAATATTATTCTTTTTGTTTGTTTGGGTTTTTTTGTTAGAGTTGTTTTGCTTTGAGGAAGTCATCAGATACTCCGCATAGCCGTGGCCGGGAGAGTCCCAGTGCCTGCCGACAACCAGCGAGAGGCAGGGGCAGTCTAGACCCACGTGGAGCACAAGGGATGTTTGAGAAGTGGAGGGACCGCTGCGGTGACTGCAGCCCTGTCACACGGTAAGGGAGGGAGAGTGAGCCTCTCCGCAGCCCTTGCCCTATAGGGATGGGAATAGGGTGAGACGACAGCAGTAGCTTCTTTGATAGATTCCTTTTGCTGGCGATTCTCATGTACTAGGGATGGAGGTACTCCCATGGTTCATGTCATCACTGTGCAGTTCCCTGATGTCCAACAGGGAGGTCACTGGGAAAGACCCTCTTTCTTTGCCCGGTTCATAGCAAACGATTCACACCAAATTGAATAGTTCCAAAGACAAGACGGAGAGAGGTCCTCCCTCAAGCAGCCAAAGTCACAGATGTAGTTTTGCTCCCCCAGAAGTTGTGGAAGACCCACCTGCAAATTCAACAGTTGAATCAAAGCAGGAACTTGGGTCCCTGGCATCCTGGACAAGCATTTTCCACCCTCGGGTGCATCATGTATTCTCAGGGCAGCCTCACTGATTTGGATCAAAAATTTCAGTCTGGATTTGAGACTCTTTTCCTAATGAAAACTTAATTCGAAAATCACCCAATGCTGATTAGTTTACAAGATAAGATAAAAACAGGAGGAAGAAGAGCCTCTCTCCTTCTCTCTGTGGTTCATAGCCATCTCATATCTGGGATGGTGGGTTTGGGACCGTGCGCTCCTGCCAGACTTCACCTGAGACTGTGTTTAAGCAATGCTAAGTGCAAAAAGAGCAGAGATCCCAGCCGGCATCTCTGCAGAGTACTGCAGTACTGCTACCAGTAATCAAGCTCGGGGCTGACATTGCACTGAGTGGCATCATCAAAGATGCTGGTTTTTGAAATGTCAGCTGAACTGCCGTTCCTTTTCTTTCACTGCTGACTGCCAAGTTGAAATCTCTGGTTTATTTCATATATCCTCCAATGTTGGCCAGAACAACTGCAAAATAAAAAATGGTTCTAATGTTCAAACCTGTTTGTTTATGATGAATCCTTGGTGGCAGCCATCTGCTGCTGTACTTAACATTTAACTTACCAGAACACTTGGGGATGTCTTGAGGTTGAACAGTTCCTGGACCACCGAGAAGCAATATGAGATGGAAGACAGGATGTCTAAAACACATATCAGTGGTATATTGCTGATTTGCTACACGCCCTTCAGCAACTCATACCTGCTTTTACACCTATTTTGGTGTAAATACGCTTACATGTATTTTGGCGTTTTACCTATTGCAGCTATTTTGCAAAATAACTATCAGTGTCTCAACTGGATGCTTTGAGAGAGCTAATTAATTAATGTTGGTGAAGCATTTGGTATTCTTGGATAAAAGACACTACAGAAAAACAAATTATTATCCCTTATGTTGTAAATCAGATTCCACTTCATTCCTAAACACTTGCTCTATCTAAGGCTGATAGCAAAAACCAACAAGCTCATAAAAAAAAAAGGTAAAATACAGTTGCCTGAGGGCATCCTTAATCAGAGAAGATCTTTCCTTTTCAGATGAAAGAGACATCTACAGTGAACAATTTCACTAGCCAAGAAACAATAAAGAAAAGGCTTCCCATGCTAAGTTAAATAGATGGTAATTACTTTGTGACTAGAGGAGGAGTGTGGGAAGAAGGCTGAGACAAGCATCCCACTTCTGAGCCACTTAAGCTATGAAGGAAGCCAAAGTCCTATGGCTCCATTAAGAATCAGAAGTTAGAGGTCTTTGTCACAGCTGTCTCATAGCTGAGAAAGTTATCTAATCATCTACTTGTGCCTTGGTTGCCTAGGGAGGTTTCCTTTTCCAGTCTGCAGCTGTACCTTTGTACTACAAGCCCTATTTAAAATTTTGTGATTATGGTTCATCTTCGCTTCCCATCCTCACCTCCTCTGACAACACTCCCTTCTGTAATTTGAGGAGATGCAACAGCAGGGAGACGTAAAACAAGCATGCGCACACAAACCCCGTAACTGCGTGCAATAAGGTAAATTCGGCCTTATATTAATTTTAACTAGCTGGTGAAAACTGGGCTTTCTCTGGGCTCTTACTTCATTGTTTAGAAAAATGACTGGTTGGCAAGAGATTGTTCTTGCAGATGGAGGGAAATTTCTGCCTCCAGTAACATCTGTGGAATGAAGTTGCCTGGAGTGGGCATGCTATGGCTTAACTGAGGACACTCTCTGGCAGTCATACTCTTCGACAGCTTGAGCTGGTAGTTTTCCACAGCCTTTACCCAGTATCAGGACATCAACCTTTTTCCATTAACTCATCCTTTCTGCAGCTCTGTGGTTTCCTGTGCTTGTTCTAGTGCAAATTTCCTTCCATCCACAACTTTGTTGTGCAGCTTTTACTTCAGGAGGCAAGAGCTTTGCCCTTGTTTTGATAATTGTGAACTGCTGAGGGCACAAAAAAACCCCTGCTAACAGCTAACGCCCTACATTTCCCAAAGCCCTACATATTCTTCCTGCTGCCATAGCTGAGACATCTGAAAAAACATGCCACCTCAGCATACTAGGCACCAGGAAATATTTGCTTAAAATTAACTTTACCAAACTCCTGTCTCTCTGACAGCCTGAGAATATGAGCACCGGAGTCTCCAGCAACACATGGATGACGATGTTTCTTGCAGAGCTGCCTTGTAGCTTGGCAGCCTGGCTCAGCTACAGCCAGCTTGTACAGATGCTCTCGCCTCAGCCTTTACTGCTGCCACTCGGGCTGCCCCGGTGACCAACAGCACTGGCAGTGGTGGCCCTGCTCCTTCCAAATATTCCAGCTGATTTTTGCCATGTAATAAAGCCTCCTCCGTGACATCACCTGCAGGAGGGAAAAGGTGCTCATAAACCTGGTGATCTAACTTAAAATCTGCTGCTGTCTCTATGCACGTCTCAGGCTATTTGTGTGTGATGCTGCTGCTCCCTTTGGTCACCTACTGCAGGAAAACGAAGCGAGATGAAGTTAGACAAGGTCCTGTTAGTAGGATAGCCCCCAAGACCTGGCTCCTCCTGCGAGACATATTTATCTTGCTGCTCAGCACAGCCCCTCTACTAGGCAAGCTCCCTCAGGTAGAGAATCCTCCTGTTCCGGCCGTACGAACTTCTGCCTCCCTCAACAGCCGACCAAGAGTGCACCTGCATGTACAAGGCAGCAGTTTGGGCTTTTGCAGGGTGACCGTGCGCTGCCAGCTCTGGCGTGTGGCCTGCAAGCAAAGCCATCTTTGCGAGGAGGTGAAGAGTGGTGGGGAGATCCTCCTGCGGCACCACCCCAGCCGGCTGGTTCCATGCATCTCCTGTTTTGCTGGAAGCATATTTTTGGACAGGAATCTAAAACCGATTCTGGGAAGGGAGGAAACACAGAGAAGGGGGCTGAGCCACCTGTTGATTTGGCTTCTGCTGCCTTCCTGGGCATGCTTTGGTTGGCCATTTCTAGTTTTGTACAGGTACTGAAGAGGGCTTGCTTTCTCTTTGACTGTGTCCTTTAAGACAGGCAAAAAATTAACGATTCCTATGTACAGATAACTCTATACCTGACTGTTTTGCTGCCCTGGGCACCTGGGCTGACTACAGTTATAACGCTCTTTGTTTGCTTCTTGATGCACTTACAATATCTATATCAAATTGATGGGGGGCAATAAAATCAGTTGACATTTTCTCTGAACTGTTGCTGTCTCCATAGAATCATAGAATGGTTTGGGTTGGAAGGCACCTGAAAGGTCATCTAGTTCCAACACCCCTGCCATGGGCAGGGACACCTCCCACTAGACCAGGTTGCTCAAAGCCCCGTTACCAGTGTAGCTGTGCTCTGCCCATCACCTCTTGTACTTACACTGGTAAAAGATTAGATAGATCAGACCTTAGTAGGAAGATGTTGCTAGTGATGTGGGTTGGTTTTTTTTCTGAAGCAATTGGATGCATTTGGCTGTTAGCAAAGGATTTGAACATATTCTGACTGATGTTACTCCATCTGGCACTGAGATTAATTTGAATTTTTTGGTATTTTTTCCTGTTGTGAAAACCAAGCATAACTAAATATTTCTCACACCAAGATACCATATTGGGTTGGTATTTCACCTACCCAGAGTAATCATAAATTAGTACTGCAAAATGAGTCTCTGATCCCATAGGAGCTTCCTAGCAGAAGGGAGTTTTGTGTCCATGCTAGTTTTGATGGAAGTCAGCTGGGCTGTGGAGAGGTGCAAAGAGATTGCTCGTTCGGCTATAGCCATGGTCCTGGTACTCATCATTAAAATCAATTATAAGTACAAATTCTCTCATTTTTTTGCTTGCTAGGGAGTATGTCATTTTTAAAAGAAAGCTTTCGGGAAACTTCTAGAGAGAATGCAACCTGTATGTTTTCACTTTGTTAAATAAACGAATGAATGTATTTGAGGCTTCTGATGACAAATTCAGATACCAGTTCCTACCAAAAAAGCATCACTTAATAGTGATTCTCTAGTACTTATGGATCAAAGACCCAACTCAGGTTCCTTTGCATATTAATTAATTGTGTTTTAATCATTCAGTTTAGATTTTCTAAAATGGAGACAACTTAACAGAAAACAGACAGTGATGAAAATGTCTCTTCCAAGGGCTTTAGTTTGTCCTAGAGACCTACTGTTTGAAAAAATGCCAGATCTGGAGAAGAAACTGCTCCCTGATCCTCAGATTAACTCTTCTTTGCATTCAGGGACAAGGGCAACCAGGGGCATTCCTATCATTCCTCCACCGAAGGTTTAGAAGGTCTTGCCCAGATTTCTGGGTCAGTTAAGCTGATGAGAAATCATGGCTTTCTTCTGTGCAGGAGTATAGTTCTATAGCTTACATGACTCTTGGACTATTTAGTCACGAACTTGATTGTTTCACCATTTAATCACAGAAGACACCATGAATTTTGCAGGTATAAATACCCAATGACAGCTCACGCACTGCTGTTGTCTTTGCAGTCAGAAAATAGGCAACTGTACTTTAATTGCTTTTAAAACATAATGTGCCCTGAACACGTCAAAGGAGGACTCCTTTGTATGATCCTTACTTCTCCTCTATTAGATTCCTTCATCTTGTGTTACCGTTCAAAGTCATTACAGCCTGAAAACAAACTGGATCAAATCAATACAGTGAGTCGCTGATGTCCAGCTTCCACTGAAATGGGAGAGAAGTGAAGCATGAGCAGCCCCTTCTGAGATCAGAAGGCCACGTATTTCGAAGCCCAGGGTACTGTGACGTGATGTTGTTGCATTAATACCCAAACACAGCCCTCATTTGAGTCCGCTCCTTGGCACTGTCATTCCCTCAGGCGGGCCAGCTGAAGTAGGTAGGAAACCAAAGCAGCACATCTGCCAGACACCCCAAACGAGCTGCGATTTGATGTGGCTGAAACTCGTGGTGGAATTGATTTGTATAAAACTTCCTTTGGTTTAAATCCCTGCAGGGTGCACTTTAAATCCCATAACTCAGATCAAAACTACCAACTACAGACCAGGCGAAACCACAAGTTTTGATTGATACGCAGCCATAAAGCAAACTTCAGCCAGACAGTGTTTTGCTGTCCCTGTGCGGCATCCCATGCTCCAGCAAAACCCTTGCCCGGGACCTCTTGTACACGCGAGTCCTTGTGCCGATGGCGCAAGGTGGGATGCTTCCCAGTGGGCTTCTAGCTCTACCGGCACCGGAGCACCTGGAATAGCATCTGTTCTGCTTGAGACTTGACACCCATGGACGGGCTCCTTTGTACTCCTGCCTCCGTCCAACTCCAGCTCAACCCGCACCTTTCTCGTAGGAAAACTGAAGGTCTGATTCGCTGCCCGCGTACCATTCCCCCTTTCTTCCCCTTCAGCAGCCGCAACCCCGCAGCTCGCTGGAGCGGGGACGGGGCTCATCAGCTAGGCTTCGGCTCGGCGGTTGTTCCGCAAAACAACTCGGGAGGCTGCACCGACGACCTCAGCGCTCCCAAACCGGCCGCCGCTGGCACCGGACCCGCCCGCGGGAGGGAAGGGGCTGCCAGGGGCTGCGGCTGGGTGGTTTCGGGGTTTCGAGGGGGAAGGAGGGGGGGGGCGTGTTCCTCCCCTGGCTCC